>NCSJ02000072.1:0-154912 GCA_002812745.2 Scytalidium lignicola
AACTCGAGGACACGGTCGACCCCGAGCCCATACACGGGGGATAAGACGGAGTGGCCCGCCGTCTGGACCCAGCCTCCTGAGATGCCGACCGTCTCGGAGTAGGCACACAGGATCGTCACGTTCTTGTCGTTCGCAAAGCCATATGCCTCGTCGCAGCTGACCCCTGCGCCGGTCGTGATAGCTGCGTGCTTCGGGACCTCCTCTCCCGATCCCGAACAGCCCTGGGGGACAAAGGCATCGTGGTATTCGAGCTTGCGCAGGTTGCGGGTCCACAGGGCCAGCGCGCCTTTCTGGCTGCTGTGGGACAGATAGTCATGGCCGCTGTTCTTAATGACGAGGGGCGTCCCCAAGGACCGCGCGAGGCTGAAGGCGGCTTGGACGTCACGTGCACCCGTGACCTCGAGGTAGAGTGGAGGGACATTGCCCTGCCGACAGTCCTGGCCGAGGAATGCCAGGGGATCCGTCGGGTTGGTATTGTCCAGGACGCACTGGTCGCTGGGGTCGGAGGAACACATGGAGTCCTGCGAG
The DNA here is from genome assembly GCA_002812745.2 of Scytalidium lignicola. Classification (NCBI taxonomy): domain Eukaryota; kingdom Fungi; phylum Ascomycota; class Leotiomycetes; genus Scytalidium; species Scytalidium lignicola. The sequence continues at coordinate 529 of NCSJ02000072.1, forward strand.
TTCATGTAGGCGCCCGGGTGCTCTGCGCGGAATGCTGGCGACGCATAATCCTGCTGGATAGCCAGGCAAGCAGCTGCGTCCAGCTCGAGCGCCTGTCCCTCATAGCTGGAGAAGCACGGGAGTTCGAAGGGCACGTTGACCCGAACGCGACCGTGCACCGTGCTGTTGAGGGCATCCAGCGACTTGATGATGGTACCTGCGGCGCGGCACGTGACTGGCGACAGCGCCAACAGGAGGAGCGCCACCGCTGAAGAAGCCATGGGCACCCGTTGTGTGAGATGTGTGTGAGAGGGTGTGTTGGAAAGGGGACGCCGCGAATAAGGGAAGGAACACGATCCGGCCTGGGTGTGGGTGTTGCTTGGTATTTGCTTGTATTTATCCTCCCCATGCCTCGAGCGCCGCTAGGAATCAGGGGCGCCGTGCTGGACGTTGTTGGTGGGCTTCCTCTTGCGGGGCGTGTCTCCGGTCGTGGGTCGAGAAGACGGGAAATGAAGGGTCTTGTTGTGGGCCGCTCACAGTTAGGGTAATTGAAGTTGGCACACCATTCCTAATGCATGGTGCTTGCGGGGATGTTAACATTAAGCAATATATAACCTGGCTTCTTCACGGTGACCAGGGAATCCGGCACTCTCTTTGCACGAGAGCCTTCCAACACCGATTGCTGGACCCAACAACTGGAGTTCGTATGCGGCCTGGGCCAGCACGATCGATACTCGCCCCCGGACTATATATATACCTGACCTTGGGTACACAGGATCAACATCACCGACCTTCGCCACCCCGCCGTGATCCTCTATCCTCATAGTTGGGATGAAGCAACGGAACGACGACCAATGCGGATAAGTTACTGTAAAACTAACCCCCGCCGCCCCTCGCACTGGACCCCGGAATCCAATCAAATGCCATTCGAGCGAGTTGATACGAAGTCCGAGAGAAAAAGGCGCAATTAGCCCCTTGGGAGTCCGTGCCATCGCCAGTGGTCCAACTGAGCTGGAGATTGATTCAGCCCCTTGAGCGCCGGTGCTCGACCACGGGCCCGACCGCCAGAAAATAGGTACATAAGAGTCGCAAGAGTCGCCGCCGACCTGGCGATGGGGAAAAGTGGGCCGCGAGATGTCGATGGCATCAAGTTGACGGTAGAACCACATAATAGACCATTCCATGGGCTTGCAGCGGACATACAAAGACAGGTTATTGCGAGGTAGATACACGCGGCAGTTGCAAGTCCACCGTTTCCATCAACCAGGTCAGGCACGGTAGTGGGACCCAACAGGATGGCCAGCAGCGAGGGGACGACCGATGAGTACTGGAAAACCGTCTCGGTCGTGGTCGTGGTCGTCTTCGCGGGCCTGGCGACGCTGGCCTACGCATTGCGCATGTGTGCCGCGAAGATCTCGTCGGGCAAGTTCAAGGTGGAGGACTATTTGATGGGCATGGGCTTGCTCCTCTCATATGGTGCCACCGTTGCGACAGTTTTCAGTACGTGAGTCGTGGTACAATGGGCGAGACGTGCTGACTGGTGATCAGATGCCTTCAATGGCGTTGGCGTTCCGTCCAAAGAGCTTCCTCCCGCTAAGAAGCATAGGCTCGACTATGTTCGTCTCCGAGTACCCAATGTTCTTCTGCTCCAACCTGCTGACCGGGCGATCGTCTAGGGATCCTGGATCATCCAAAAGTTCTGGCCCACTTCCATGGCGTTCATCAAGATATCCATCATTTTCTTCCTGAGGAGCCTCTTCGGTGCGCGACCGATTGTCCGAAGATTGCTCCATGTGCTGAGCGTGATCATTGCCCTGTGGGCCACCGCCGCGCTGCTGACGAATATCTTCCAGTGCTCGCCGCCATCGTACTACTACAACAAGAATCAAAAAGGCCACTGCATGCCGGGACAGAAGCAGTTCTTCATGGCCATGGGCTCGCTGGCCCTGATTGAAGACACGGTGATTCTTCTGATTCCGATGCCGACAGTCTGGACTTTGAAAGTCAAGCTACGGCGAAAGATCGCCGTGACATTGATCCTGTCTCTGGGTAGTTTGTAAGTGAATCAACGCAATAGGTTTCGGACAACGTCGCGATACTGAGAGATGATGGCCACAGAGTTTGCATTATGAGTCTGCTACGCATCACTGAGTTCCGCAGTTTTGTCCTGAACGATCTATCATGTCAGTCTAATTCCTCCACCCAACCTTGGAAACCGTCACTGATGAACATCGGACAGCATCAAGCGCCCTGGAATCGATATTCACGTGCTTAGAGATGAACATCGCCACCATCTGCGGTTGTCTACCTTTGCTGAGGCCCGTGTTCAGAAAGTTCCTTCCGAGCACCAATCGCAGCCAATCATACGAACAATCCCGCTCCTATAGCCAGCCTAACTCCCAGTACGGCTTGTTCACATCTAGTCGCAGCGGAGCCAGCCAGTTCCAGAAGCTTTCAGATGTGCACTCTTCCGCCACAGCCACCGCAAGCAAGTCCAAGAGATCAAGTGGCAAGATAGACGAGACAAGAACTTCGTCCGAGATAGAGCTCAAGGGGATCGAAGTGTCAACCTCTCTGCACCAGGAGGTCCAGCCAGCTTCGATTCCAGACCCCAACGAGTAATGCCGTCAAGTAGATATATCAAGAAAACGCCCATTCCAACGGTCGAGGAGAAGGGGATAAGGACAGCAGATGGTAAACTTCACGGGCTAGATGTAGTAGTGTTCGCCACTGGATTTTGGAGTGGTGATTGCAGTTATAATACTATGAAGGACGGTATCAAAGGGCCTGACGGCGCCTTGCTGAGTAAACATTGGGCTAATGGACTCAAAAGAGACCTAAGCGCGATTGTGTCATCCTTCCCAAATTTATTCCTGGTACACGGACCTCAGGGCCCATTTAGCAATGCACCAACAGTGATCGAGTCTGGGGTCGACCATTTTAACGGCAATATTAGCTGAGTTGCGGGGAGCTGGCAGAGGAAATATCATTGAGTGCACTTCTGAGGCCGAGAGGGAATGGGTTCAAAGTTGTGACGAGTTTCCTGCTTCCAACACCCTTGTTAATAAAGTTGAATCGTGGTTGACGGGTAAGAATATCCCAGGCGCGAAGCTTTGGATAAAATTCTACTATGGCGGCTTGAAGTTGTACCGGGCATTTCTGCAAGACATCAAGGAGGCTAATTATCGTGGATTGGCCGTGTCTTAATATCTCAAAATATCAAACGCGACGGCATTGATTGGGGATGTGGCTCTTGGTGGCAAGGCGGCAACCAAGGATAGTAGTCACATACATGTAAAGTAGTAATCAATACTGTTGAATTTAAGAGTCCGTTCACTTTATGAGCTCCATATGTAATTGAAAAATCAAACTAGACCATACTTTCCAGGTAATTCGCGTGATATTCTTACTCTTTTTAGTATAATGCAATCGAAATTTAAGGCGACAGAGATAACAGTGATGCTGCCACTTGCTCTTCGATGAGGGGTTTTTTTTTCGAGTTTGCCTTTGCAATTGAAGAAGAGTGTTCAATCTTGTGAATACTTATCTTCTCTTTTAATTCATTTATCACTTCGATATTTGTTAAACAAGGTTTTCATCAATGAGTTTTAATATTAACTTCTACAGGGTCCAAAAAATGTTTATCATAAACAAAAGTTATAATAGTTGGTAAACGCTCAGACAGTAGGAAATTTTCGCTACTAACCACCTAGAGATAATTAACAAAAAAAAGCTTATTACCTCAAAAAANGCTCATCACTTTTCGCAAGATAACCAACTTATACAAATTACCATACAATTTCTATCTAAACAAAGAAAATTACTTATATTATAATGAAAATATTACTTTAATTTTACAAAATCTTAGTTTATCTATAATAGTTTAATAACTTTTACTTTTTGCTTAGTAATAACACTTGTAATTTCTCTAATAATTAAATTATCCATAATTAAAATTGATTTTCTTATATATGTACTTTTTAATATTATATTAATATTGTCATTATTATTGTTATTGTTATTATTATCTAATATAATTGTGAATATTTTAATTATAACTAAGTTAACTAGTTTATTTAGTATTTCTATTAATAACTTTAATAATATAAGGTAATATTTAGTTTTCTTATAATTTGTAATATAAACAATTATAACTTTACATTCTTTTTNCTTTTACTTTTTNATGTCTTTAAATCTTTTAAATATATTTTTCATAGTATTAATTCTTACTTTTTCTATAAAGTTTTAACTTATTTCTTTAAAGCTTTTTTCTTTTNCTTTTTNCTTTATTCTAATTAACTTATAAAAGTTAAAAAGATTTTTTNCTATTCTTAAACTACATTACTCTTTTTCTATTTCTTACTTTAGTATTTGTCAGTTTACCTATAACACGTAGTATAGTATGCAATTATACGTAATATACTCGTTGTGTTAAATCATAGTTGTTATGCTAAAGGGGTAAGAGTAGTGCAAGGTTGGAAAAGCTTTGCTTGCTCTTACTATGTAATCGGGACTAGTTTACAACGTATATAAATATTATGTATGCTATGAAACTAATATTTTACTAACATTAGAACTACTTTAAAAATAACTATACATTATAACTTTTAAAATGCTCAAATCTGTAGAGTTTTCCAGATTATATGCTAATTGCCTATTCCGGAATTCTGCCTCCCATATTACTGCTACTCACTTAACAGTTGATGGTGGTTTATCCTCGGTATTGACAATGAATGGTTGAGGACATTATTGTTTAGAGTAGCGGTTTCAAAACATTTAGCATAAATTGATGGATACGGATTCAAAAAGAGCTTCTCATCTACTATGTATGTAGCCAATCACAGCTATTTAATGATTAAATAAGGATGAAATGTTTTTGAATATTTTATTAACCTGCGAAAGGGTGAATCCTGGAAATAATGGATCAGTTCTTCGTATACTACTGTGAAAACAGTTCGTTGAACTAGGGTTGAGTGATTTTAATATCAAATGACGAATTCATCGTATACTAGTTGAATGCTGTCTTACCAGAGTTTCTACTCAAAAGCCTCTCAATATGGACCAATGCTTCATTTATTACTTACTCCAAAGGTTCACCCTTAAAGAGTTCGAGCTGTTAAGTAACGAGACTTTGCATCAATCATCCTCCTTCATAACCCGTGATTTCCAGAACTATGCCTCCAGGAAATTTCTGATCTTCATCATTACTGAGGATGCTTTACTTTATCAGCAACTAGATCTTAGTAATTACAACCTTCAACACAATCTGAGTATTAATGTAATATGAACACAGAACTCAATACTCATTTCGGCCATGTATGTGGTATATATCAATGATGCCATTCGTTCTCAAATATCTTTTTATCAATAATATTAATCACATTTTCCACAAAAGTTAATTTTCCTGGCTCTTTACAAGACAAGATTCACTTTCTCATATCTTCCCAGTAATATATACAAAATTTATTTATGTCTTTTAACACTCGTCTGTCCGTTCTTAGTTATCTCATATCCTTGTTAATGAAGCTAACGATATATATTATCTATTTGGTAAGCTATAAACTTTATATATTATGTTATAATATCCCACCATGTTGTTTTCTTTGCAGTTAACCCTCTCATGTAGATAGATCAATGCAACTGATTGAGACTCCCATTTTAATTGTTTCCACCTGTGTTTATCGACAATATATTATATAACTTATCACATAACCAAAATTCTAATACAAAATCGCCTCACTTAAATGTTTTAGTTTAGATGGGTCTCAATAATTTTCAAGGACTAGCCAATTGTTACGCTTTTTTTTTTGCCCCGCAAATGTTGATGATTTTGCATCAATGGTGACGGAAAACTTTGCCAGTTATCAACGCAACTTTACTGTTAAGGCTGGGTTCTGCCTCCTTATATAAATGCACATTTGTCTAATAAGAAAACATAACAAATATGCCTCCTAATATTGGTGTTGTTATTGCTTAAAAGAGGTTGTTTGTAATACCTTTCTTCACAATATTCTTGCATTCTCCGTGTGTTAGGATATTTGTGGAATAAAATGCTTTTTAACTATTTCAGATTTAAAATCGACTCTGGCCGGAACTCTTGTAAGAGGATCACAATGGATATCTCGACTAACTTAGCTAGGGAAATGCTTCTAAAGCACACTGGACACTAAAATAGAGTCCATACTGCGATGGACAGCTGATTCAGGCTTTGCTCAACTCTTGGCTTAGGTTAAAGCTGCTGCTGCTTAATCACGGTCTAAATGTTGTCCTAAACGCAGGTACAACATCTATCCAGTCAACTATTGGCAAAGTACACCTTCATGGAGTTAAACTAGCTTATGATGATGCGCTTCCACAAATATTCTTGGCTGCTACTGTGATGGCTGCTTTGATCATCTTTAGTAGCTTATGTATTGAATGAGAACAGTAAAAGGCAAGGGGATTGAGATGGAGTTGCGCGAAGGGTAATAGAAAGTATTATACTGCCGTGATGTTTATAGCTGTACCCCTTTTTAACTTTAACCTACTTTCTAGAGTACTATAAGCAACTCATAATGAACCGGGGTTCGAAAGCTTTTCAATATATATATATAACAAAATTGTGTTACGTAACATTTAATTTTAACTGTAATAAAATCTCTTTGTTTATTTAAAAAAACTTATATTCATATTAGAAAGTCTAATTAAATCCACTAACATTAATAACCAATTAATATTTATGCTGTTTAACGAGAAAGTACTATTAGACAAATTGGAATTCCCTTCTCATTTCTCTTAATCTGATGTATAGAGAAACCAACAGCATTACAAATATAAAAAGACCATCAAGTGCTTGAGGGCTTTTCCCAAGTTCCCCTGTACAAAATTAATTTGTATTTCTTCCACGTTTGCTATTTAAATTTGTTGAGATACTTACACATCATGCTGTTCCATAAGAAGACCACTCTCGCCAACCTCCTTGTCAAAGCCATTACGCTTTTCAAACTCTTCGAACTCTTTAGTGCCCTGTCGACAATAGATGCTATCAACTGAACTTTCATCTAGGCCTTTGGCTTTAGCTGCTGCAATCATGCGCTGGAGTTCCCCCTCTGCTTTAGCTCGCTTAAACCCAGCATTGCGAGGGTACCAAAACTTGCGTTCTCGAGTCGGCTTGAACTCTGGTACGGAATCACGACCGAGGTTGCGTAAGATCACTTGCTCTAAAAGGCTCTTTACAGTTATATTGAGTCAGTTTAAAATATACTATTGTTTAAGCTTTAGAACAAGACTTACATAGTTTCCGTCTGGTCTGTTTAAGTTGTATGGACTATGGAGTGAAACATGCGGATTACTGATCACTCGAGCATAGTGCAAGTAATTTGGACTCTGAACATGAGGTAGAAGCCCATGGAGCAGGAATACGTCTCCTTTCTTTGCAACGACGGTTGAATACTCTTTGCAATCCTGGACATGGCTGCAGTGGGCGTTACTAATAGGAGGATCTAAACCCTCTGGATGTGCGTATAGGTACTCTACGACACCTTGTAAAAGGTTAGAATATCTGTGAACTTTTCTAATGTAGCACAGCTTTGGGAAACTGAAAAGCTTACCTTTAATACCGTCCTCACACAGCCAAGTTCCACCCCCTCGAGCAGGGATGTCGGTAAATACATGAATGACTGTCATAGCATTGCCCGTCGAGTCAAGAAACATGCGATACCAGTCGTCATCAGTGTGCCACTCCTTTTTGTGTTGAGGCTTATACTCAAATTCCTGTTTGGTTTTTTCTTCGGTGCCAAAATTAATGATGAAAGCATCGCCATAGTATCGCTCCCGAATAGGGTCAATCCTGTCTTCACCACCACAGATCTCGACGATTTTGTTCCACGCTTCAGGCGCGAAGTCCTCAGCTGGAACTTCGCGGTGTCTAGGAAGATGTAGATATTCTGTATGCCAGGTGGACTTATCATGCTCATCGTAATCGATTCTAACCCATAAATCTTTCATCCACTTGTCAATAAACTCCTCTTTAATCGCTCCTGGAACGCGGAGCCATCCTTTTGTTAGGAAGTGTTGGACATCTTCCGGAGTTAAGTACTTGTAGTTTTGGTTCAGTTTATTTTCCGACGTCAATGTCGAGGCCGCGGGTGGTGCTTCAGTAATAGTCGCTGACATGATGCGAGCAGTACTGTAGAGAAAATGATTGGAATAGGGATCTGTGATAGGGTAGCTTGATCTTGGGAGCTGTATGCGACGCAGCGAGCCCTTCGAGTTTATAATATAGGTAAGATAATGTTTCTTGCGGTTATTAGATCGTGATAACTATTTCGTGCTGTTTACTAATTAGATGAAATGATCAAGGCAAGTTGATTCTGGAACCCGGTCTTATTTGCCTAATATACCCTTGCACACCCTGGACGGCTACTTGATTATAGCCATCAATTACATTTCCGGCAAAAATCCCCTGCGGTACCAATAATCATTGGCCTGTAGTACAGTATATGTTATATAAATAATATATATAAAGGGTAAACAGTATTTCTTTTTCTAATTTACTTTTTATAATAAAGGGCTTCTTGGCAGGCTAATATCATGTGTCTATCTCAAGAGCTATAGGTAACTGGTTTCTACTTATCGAGGAGCTTATGGGATTATCGCAAGTATAAAAGAAAGTATTACTCGTTAAAGCCAAGGCTGTAGGGATTAATTTGTGGTTATCTTTAGTTCTTGGAATGCAGCGTTTTGCTTAACTACTACCAGAAATTACCCTTGCCCTATTACTGTGACAACCCACCGCTACGTATTAATATTTCTTCACTCCACCCAACCAGAACCCCAGCATATCTATTCACCTCTAGTTATATAACCATATATTATAATGAGAGGAATACAACTCAAGGGAAGTCAGGTGAACGTAGTGCATGAGGGCAGGAGATCGATATTAACAGCGTACTGGCCTCGTTACTTAGATATATACTCCTAATTCAAAACAATTTCGGCTTTCATTTTCATGGCTAACTGCCATTACAATTCTGCGTCTATTGAAATGCATATCTACCACTGAATTGATATTCTAAATGTCCTCTAAATTCTCTTCTGCCTCCCTGAATTTGTGCAAACCCCTACTGTTAAAAAGGTAGATTAGTGCTCACTAACTGCGAGATTCCCTCGCTTCAAAGCAACACAATAACACAGACGGCTACTGATACATTCTACAACACTATTAAAACCGTAGGATTATTCACACAATGTTAGAATTATCATCTTCGGTTCTAAAGCGCGTGGAGATGTGTTGAAGAGGTTGCTTAACAGCATATAGCTCTGGATTACTAAGACCCCGCATCTGAGGGAGAATGAATGCAACATAGAATACGATTATGCGGGGAAGTTATTACTCCCCCTGTACCCCACGTTTGAACACAAATATGGGGATCTATTTTCCTTCAGCTCAGATCAAGTTTTCTCTTAAAGTAAGATCGTCAGTAATCTAAAACAATACGACTGTCTGCTTGAAAGTTTAAAGCGTCTCATAGAACCAGTTTAGACTATTATTACTTATAGGTAGACATGAGGCATAGGCGGTTCGGCCGCTAGTAGTTGTTGCTAAGTTTCTTCTACGAAGTCAAGTTATATTCCTCACCATGTGTCAGATAACTGTGTCTGGTACCCGACCTTTTGAAGCTATCCCGGAGAGGCCACGAGCCCTGTCATCTTCGGATGGCCGAGGGCAGAAACACAGAGCGAGTCGAGCTTGTCAAGCGTGAGTCCCCTGCGGTTCCTGCAGCTGCCTTTCACTCACAGTGCCCCCGTCTAGATGTCGAGCAGTAAGCATTTCAACTCTTCTCATAGTTTACCTAATGACTGTAATAAATGAATTCAACGATTACAGACAAAGGCAAAATGCGAATTATTGGCCACCGAATCACGCTGTCGGCGGTGCCTTAACGCCTCAATGCCATGCTTCTTTCCAACAAGCCGGCGAGGAAGGATAAGAGGTAGCAAAAAGTGAGTCCAAGCCACATATTATTTGCGATTCGACCACTGAGACTGAAATTTATTATCTAGTCTTCGTACGCTCCAAAAGACTGCGAATGGCCTTAATCAAGTGTCATCTTCGAGATTCTTAAAAGATACCCGAGCCAGGAACGGAGGGGGGTCTTTGGACAACTTCGAGCGAAATCTTACTCTAGAAACCGTGCTTCCGGATGAACGGGGCAGTATTGAGCCGCACTCCTCACTCCTGCTATCTTCATATCGTTCCGAGAACTTGACAGATGGCCAAACTCAGCCAATAAGCAATACAAATGCTGCGGGCCAGACCTTTCCACCTGTAGGGTCCACGGTGCCAGGTGCTGCCATTACTCACCCCTTCCTTCCGAAGCCTTCCCACCCATCAGGGATGATTACACCGTTGGATCCGCACAACCTTATGATGGGCATCGAGGAAGGTCGTTCGATGTGTCCACAGAAGCTTACACAAAACCTACTCAATGTCTTACACAGGCAGTTCCCAATTGTGAAGGACCGGGGAGACGTGAACATCATCGAACCGCCTGCTTTTCCAGACCCGATGTCATCGTTAGCTGGTTTTGCCCTACAAGGCTGGGGTATTTACGATGAACATGGTAAAGATAAGCGAGTGAGCTATCTCACTGAGCTACCATCCGCGGCTTTACCAGCAGAAGATGCAAGCCTTCTTAGCAAATGGACGGACGAGGCGCTTGAAGAAGTTATCAAAGAACAAAATTGCTATTTCGAGGCTGGACTATACGGTTCAAAGCGCGATGTGGCTTGGGTTCTGGACCCCATCTATCATGAGTTGGTCACCGAGGAGAGAGCAAGAGGTTTATTTGAAGCGTAAGTGACTGAGTAAAAAGATGGCTTGAGAGCTGACTTGTATTGTTTGTTACTAATAGATACTGGGAGATGGTTCACCGGCAGTGGGCCATCCTCGACCGTTCGCTTCACACATTTGCTTTTGTTCGAAGTCGATCCGCAATACTCCTTACTACCATGCTGGCTCTAGGCTCCACAGCCCTTGCCACACTTCCTCAGAGGGCCGATGAGCACGTTGCTGAAGCCCTTCGCCTTCACGCACATGTTGAGAAACTAAACCTCGTCGTCTACACAACTGGTGCGAGGTCTATTGAGATCATACAGGCACACATTGTAAATCTGTCCCTCTCCTTCGGGCTCTGGACTGGTGCCGCTAACTTTGGCAGCTTTTGTCGCGATGGGGCGTTTCTCCCAGGACTCGATTTGAAGAACAGCGGTGGATGCGTGCCGCCATGATCCAAAGGATGGCTTCAGAAATAGGACTCAACCTTTCCCGTCGTTACGATAACGGTGACTCCGATTCTGGGAAAGCGGACAAGTTGCGGTGGAACGATCTTCGAACTAGAGCTTTCATGATAATTAATGAGCATCGGCAAGTCAAATGCACATCTCCCTCGGCCCTAATTTTCGTTGTTCTAACATATGTCTTTAGATTCTCTACCTTCTCTGGTCGTGTTCCTACGGATCTACCCCATTTTGAACTAGACGACGCCGAGTTAGATGAAGTTACTCGTCTAGGTCGACATCAGTCTGCTGCCTCTCTCGCCGCGTTCTATCACCTCTACCTCTTTGATGTATGTAATTCTTCTATGCTGCTTGATCCAATCACAATCACACATGACTGATGGACGATGATGGGCAGCGAAGTGTCCGTCGACGACTGGAACAAGCTCGCACAACACTTGCTCTAGATGCCGAGCTCGACCATATAGAAAGCTACACTGAGAGGTGGATCCAAGATTGGTGTCCCGAGGATGGAGACCAACGTCTCAACTGGCACCTGTCACATGATGCACTCTGCTGTCGACTTCTATTGTCAGTTTACATTGCTAGAAAATGGCCCAAACGATCCAATATGATCCAACAGCAACGCCGCCTACTCCAATTGTCAATAAGAATCTTTAAAGAAGCCCTCGAAGTGCCTTTGACAGTCCACATGACACACCGCGCAGGTATTTTCCCCGTTGTGGCAGCCATTATTCTTAAGCTGAGCAATCGACGTGACCTTGTTCTCCTCCTTGCACTTCGGATGGCAGGGGAGCCTGGCAAGCCGTACGTGCCGACGTTCATTCGGGATGCTGGTAGTCAGATGCTCGCGATGCTATGGTTAGTACACACCCTCTGCTACTATATTGCTTTCTCTGAAACCTCTTATACAGTACAAGCAATGTGCGACCGCAAGCCCGAATGCTCCAGGAATATGACGAAAATGCAACATTGAATAATAATGGATCGTCGGTCGCGGTTGATACCTCACAAACACAAAATCCAAACCAAACCCCGACTGAATACCGTGTGCAGGACCAAACACCAACTCATGTGGACTGGAACCCGCCTGTGTTGGACTCACTTCCTGGTATTGGACAGCCGTTTGGAACGCAGATCGATGCTGGGAACCTGTTTACCTTCAACGACGTTTTTGATTTTCCATATATTCCCGACCCAACTCTATCACAGCAAGATCGATCTCACAACTTCATGCTTCGATCTTATCCCTCTGCCGATTTGGATGCCTTGACTAGCCCAGGCGTCCCTGTGGCCTTTGATAATACGAATGCGCCCGCACAAGCTGACAATAATATGCAGACTATTAACAATGAAAATTCAATGCATGACACAACTTCCGGTACTACCTTCGGATTATCGCTAGATGTGATAGATCCAAACCAAAGACATCGTTCACAAGCCCCTCCACATGGTCCCTGTTCTGACCCTGGTGCCTTGTCTCCCAGTATAGCTTCCACGATGAGTAGGCGCACTGCTGAAGAAGGGAACTGCAATAAGTCGCAGCGAGAAGAGCTTCTCGTCACTATTAGTCGACTTGTAGAGTTTGTAGCGTCGATGTAGTGAAGGCATTTGAAGCTTCCTGTTATTAGGATTGATAATGCTAGGGGCCGAGTATACAATTCGAGAAGTTTTACAAGGTACTAAAAAGAACCGTTTTGTTTTGCATATGTTCCACTAATATGGCTGCCGTTCAACTATTAATTTAATTACTGATTTATTACCAATTTGGGCTATTTTTGACAATTATTTCGATTTCAATTTAACCTCCAATTTGATTCCCAATTTAATTTTCAGTTAAAATTTTTTCCAAGATAATATTTGCTTTCATTTGCTCTCTTAGAGCTTTTAGATGATTTAATCGAAACCTTTTCAAGACGAATTAATAAGTTAAAATGATTCTTTCTTTTGGTAAAAGTTCTTACACTTAAATTCCCGGTTACTTGAATTTAATGATGTTTAACCTTGATGATCGCTACTGTTTGTGTCGAGGACGTCTGGGGTAGCGTTTTGGAGAACCGATCGGACGAATAGGAGGGCCTTCGAGCTTGAGTTCAACGACTATCTGGAGCCCGCTCTAGTAGCCGCTCATGCACCTAAAGGTTGAGCTTAGGATAGCGCGTTGAGCCATTGCATCACATCATTGACATTATCCTCTCATTCAAGCCATTATATGGCTGAGTCCTAGTGGTAATCTTCTTTCATCTGCCCAAGACGACATAATCATGTCTGTCACGCTCCAATCGGGCCAATGGTGGCATAAACCCTTTGGTATGGTTCAGACAAACCTGCGTGAGATAGACGTCAATATGGATGTCGATGTAGTGGCCGACTGGATTCAAGATTTTGGTGCCACAGCGAGGCTCATTGGAGTGGGCGGAATTCAGGCACAGTATCAAACTGAGCTTCCTTTTCAAGCTCGCAATCCTATCCTTGCAGAACGAAAGAGTGGTGATTTGGTAGGAGATGCTTTGAAAGCGGCACATTCCAGGGGACTGATACTGTTGGCAAGGATGGACTTTTCTAAAGTCTCCCCTCAAGTAGCTGCCGAACACCCCGAATGGTGCTACATGTCCCCATATGGAAATCTGCAAGAACACACGGCGGGTCTGGTGTCAGTATGTCCATGTGGTGGTTACTATCAAGAGCGGATTTTTGATATCCTCACTGAGGTGACGGCCCGGTATAAGATTGATGGCATGTTTTTTAACTGGGCGTCGATGAACGAACATGATTACTATAAGCGCTACCACGGGGTATGCCATTGTATCAGTTGCCAGGTGCGATGGCTTGAGTTTTCTGGGGGGCTTGAGCTGCCAAAGGGACCAGATGATGCTAATTACGCGCAATGGCTTATCTTCAGTCAACAAATCATCGATGGAATCATCACGAGAATCTGTTCGTTCATATCTGAACGGTTGCCGGACGCAGGGATCATCAGCGGGAAGGCTGCTGATATCATGTTTAAGGAGGCAAACAACGCAGTCGGCCGGGAGCTCTGGCATCACCAGACATCGGAATGGACAAGCTCCTGGATCCCGTCCTGAAGTACCGGTGTTGGTGAACTCAACTTGTTTCTTAGACATGCCCTACCGTATGGCCGGCGAGGAGCCGGCCCATTTCGCTCAGTACCTTATTCAAGCTATATCTCGAGGTGGGAACCCTTTGACGTACTTGATGGGAACTCTAGGAAAGATACCGTACCCGTGCTTAGACACCGCCAGCGAGATCACTCGATTCCATAAAAAATGGACAGAGGTCTACGATGGAATGCGGCCTTCAGCCACAACTGGGCTGGTCCGGCCTTACAGGGGCTATATGAGCAGTCATGAAGACTATGAACAAGCTGAGTCTGAGTTTAGAGGCTTGTACTCTGCGTTGCAAGAGCTGCACATCCCATTCGATGTCCTAGCTGCAGAACACTTAGCGGGCATTCATGCGAACGGTGGTATTGAAAGGTATAAGGTTGTCATCCTTCATGTCTGGCGCTCGAAGGTCGAATTTTGGCTCTCATCTACCGATAATGGGCGGATCGATCAAGGTTTCTAAAGGTGACATTGAGGCTCACGCGCTCAAAGCGGATACAAAATTAGAAGTCATGAATGGGGAGATCAAGTTACCAGCTCTTGGGTTATATGAGGTGGTGGTTATTGACAGTCTCATAGAGACTCGTGTTAATAATATTACCAGCATAAATGGTGTAGAGGAGCATTAAATTAAATTATATACTATACCTCGAAGCAAGGACTATGTTAGCTTACTCGGTGTCATATAAGCCAAGTATTTTCTGCTATAGAAACAATGTTGGAATTAATTTGATTTAATTTAATTGAAAGTCATTAATTAAATTAAATTAATATCATTACAGTGAAATACTGAACTAATTGTACTAATATCCAACCTTGCTTTTTGCTAACACTGTGTAGAAATCATGGAATACATCCGATTCTGAAGGCGATGCTTAAGCCTCAGTAGTGTCTTGGCAAGATTACGTACTTGCAAACATGAATATTCTAAAGACTGTAAATTATCAACGTGAATGCAAATATCTTCAGATTTACGGATTTTATCCGAGCCAACCCTACTTACAGCCGTGCTTATGGAGCGGGGTGAGGTCTGTGCTAAAGAGAATCTTCTTTTTGAATGGATCCGTAGTCTTCTAGTTATGCTAACTCGAGCTTGGCATGGCGATCCAACTTCCGCCTACTAGATTGGAGTAGTATGAGGGAGGATATTATAACCCCGGCTTTCAGAACAAGGAAAATGAAGGAAGATGAACCTTACAATATAAATGAAACCAACATCGCTCAGAGGAAGTAGTGAATTATTGCAGGACATCTCTTGTCCCCCCCCCCCTCCCCCCGGTTTTAAGGCTTAAGTCATCTAGTTAAAATGTCTCGCTATTTGGAGGAAGAGAAGCCAAGCACCATCCAGGTGGACCATGTCGAAGCAACTGCTGGGATCGCTGGTTTCAAAGATGAGCGCCAGGCTGTCATCGCAGCGGCCACCGTGCCCGTGGGAGGTGTCTATCTAACACCGGAGGAGATGAAAAAGGTGCGCCGTGAGAAGGTTGGCATATCTGGGGAGTTGGAGCTAACTTGGCTAGTAGCACCGCAAGGTGAACATCAAGTACGATTGCTTTGTGCTCTCCCTCCTGACGTTCATGTATCTCTTCAATGGACTTGACCGTTCCAATTTGGGCTCCGCCCAGACAGTGGACATGGCTGGAGATGTTGGCATACCAGCCGATTCGATCAATCTAGCCACAACTCTCTTCTATGCCACTTGTATGTTGGAATTGCCCCCGAAGGACTGCTCTGACATCTTCAGTTGTTACCTTTATGCCTCTGTCTGTATGGATCGGTAAGCTGATTGGTGTCGCCAACTGGATTCCAATCATCATGGTTGGTTGGGGCTGCTTTACCATCGCTCATGCCTTTATCAAGAATGAGGCTCAGCTCATCGCCTACCGGCTTATGATTGGTGTCTTTGAGGCTGGTTACTACCCAAATTGTGTTTATTATTACAGTATGATATATGTCCGTTACGATCTGGCATATAGGCTGGGTATCTTCTATGTAGGTATTTCCCTGCTTTGGCCTGATCGAAATGAATAATATATCTCCTTTTCACTATATAGGGGTCATATGCCATTGCCGGAGCCTTCTCTGGGGTCATCGCTTATGGTCTCCTACAACTCAAAGGTAGCTTTTACTCTTGGCAGTACCTCTTCATCATCGAGGGCGCCTGTACCATCATCCTCGCCATTGTCGCCTTCTTCTGGCTTCCGCGAGTACCGGAGAACGCATGGTTCCTCACGGCAGAGCAAAAGGAATTCGCTGCCGACCGAATGTATCGTGATAGTGGTGGCCAGGACTACAATGAGCGTGGCATTACCCGGAGTGACTTGAAACAACTGGCTATCGATTGGAAGCTCTGTAAGTGTTGCGTATCGCTTCAGAGCAGCGGCTGATTAGAATTCTAGATGTCATGTGGCCCTTAAATGTTCTTGCAGGTTTGACGCAGTCGGCTTTCGGGGTCTTCCTTCCCCTGATCGTCCAGCAACTTGGCTATACTTCATATCATGCCAACCTTTACTCTGTTCCCATCTACGTCGTAGGGGCGGTTGGTGCGTTTATTTCGTATGAGTTATAATAGAGAATCTCTAAAATAACTGACATTCGCAGGGCTCTGGGTCATCACTTACTCATCGGACTACTTCAAAGAACGTCTCAACCACATCCTCATATCCCTCTTCTTCGTCATTCTTGGCGGTATCCTGGTCACTCAGCTCAGTGCTCCACACGCCCGATATGGTGCTCTTTGCATTATGCAGATTGGCAACTTTGCTTTCTCTCCACTCCAAGCGGCTCTACTATCAAACAATACTCCGCCTCCAGGACACCGTGCCCTTATCTTGGCCGTCAACTCAATGTGTAATATCGGTGGCGTCATCGCTTCGGTTGGTATTCACTGACTCAGAAAGCGAACTTCATATTGACCTTCAATGTAGGAGATCTTCCTTCCCAAATATGCTCCCACCTATAGGAAACCGTTCTATATTAGTCTCGGTTTGTCGACTTTTTCGTTTGTCGGATACGTCGGTTTCCGCATATTACTCATGTATGTCAATCGCTGGAGGGCTAAGAAGGTAACATCTATGACACTGGAAGAGATTGAAGAGGAAAATAATGGCACTACAAGGTTGGGTGATAAGAAATGGACTTTCCAATATACTACTTGAGGTTCTACAAAGTTAAACGGGAGAAGCTATTCTTAATATCAGTATGGTGGGTAAGTCTGGCCAGGGGTTAAAGTAGATAGGAAGTTAAAGAGTAGCACAGAACGTAGGGAAAATGAGAGCGAGCAATATACGGATAAGTTATAAGTAATAACAGTAATTAAAACTACAAAAGCCGATGATTATATTGTATACTATTCTTATACTCAGTCCATTTGCTTTTTGTTATTGATTCTCCGAGCCTGAAAGAAATTTATACCAGAGCGATTCGTTAGACAAGGAGAGATATCAAGTTCAATTTACATAAACATCATTGCATAATCTGTAGTGAATGCTTCAAGAGACAAGGTTTCCTCTTTATTTCCACTCTCTTTTGTATCAAGATAAAGTCTCAACCAAAAGTGTAAATATGAGTTACAGTACTCTAACAAACGGTTTTTAGTGGAAAGACAACTGCACAGGGGTATCCTGCGACTGCCTCAACATAGCCAGCCAAATCCTCTAAAGTTCCTCTCTCGGTGGAAACGGAGAGTAACATATAGCACTATGGGATTTAGTTTAAATTTAAATAATTGAATTTTTTTTNGGCAATACTAGTATAACCAATGCCTGGATCATGATTACTCAGAGAATAGTATAGTATCTCGCTCCTATAATTGGGATGATCCGTCGGCTTGGTCACTAGACGTGGGTACACCACCGGCAACTAGATGCTATCGTTCCATGTGTCATATAAATTGAATCGTCCATTATCTCAGGAACATTAATATTCGGTTCACGACGCAAAACTGTCGATATTGATGCCTTGCACTGCTACACAAACCCTTTACTATGGCGAAGCGCCCCGAGATCTGTACCGTACTCTCCACTTTGCCTTGGCATCCGGAGGAAACCAACCACCTACGGCGTGCCTTCGAACCTGCCGAGTTTATACAATGCGACAAAAACGACCAAGCTACCAAAGCTACTCTCCAGCGAGCTCAGGTAGCGCTTCTTTCCGGCGATCTAGATGACAATATATTGAATTAATCTTGTCTAGCTTAGGTCCACTGTGATCATTCTGGTCTCAACAATTCTGCACGACCAGCCGTTTTTGCCAAAGGCCTCCTCGTTACGGGTTCGGCAGGACGTTCAGGCCCAGCTCTCGCTCAGTACGGGTTCTTTTTCGCCCTCGCGTTCACTTACGATGTTCGAAATCTCTTATCTCGCCAGGTGGCGCATCGATGGGAAGGTGTGGAAGAATTTCGCGAACGTGGAGCTCTCTGGGGTCGTCATTTAGGTATCGTCGGATTTGGGTATACTGGTCGCGAAATGGCTCGCATAGGACGTTCATTCGGAATGCACGTGACGGTGTTGCGACGGATTTCAGGGGAATCTTCTCCTGATGTCGACGTGATGCTTAGTACGGAAGCTGGGGATGGACTCGACCCCATCCCTGAATTGGACGTGGTGATGCTCGCTGCGGGATTATCTGATCAGACATATCATCTTTTCAGCATCGAACAATTTCGTCGCATGAAGAAAACGTCCATTATAGTCAACATGGCCCGAGGATCAATCATCGACGAGAAAGCTCTGATTGAAGCTTTGAAAACTAGAGAGATTGCAGGAGCAGGACTGGACGTTTTTGAAACGGAACCTTTACCAGCTGACTCTCCTTTGTGGGATCTGCCAAACGTCCTAATCATGCCTTATTCAACACCTCAAATGCCAGATAAGACGCAGCGGTCAATCGATGTGATGGTTGAGAACGTCAAGCATTATAGGGAGGGACGACCCATGTTCAACGCAATTGACGAGAGGGATTTGTTCACCAAGCATCTCTAAGGCTCACGATGGATGGATGATTGACGGCTGCCGTACCGGGCTCGACGCGAACCTAGCAAACCCCAGCTGCCTCTGGATTAAGCTTCAGCTTTGTCCTAACCTCAAGCTACAATTTCCTATGCAGAACAGTTGTAGAGGCCTGCTACAGTATTCGTTAGCATGAACTTAGAAATAGCGAACCCCTCGAAGAAACAAGGCTCCACACTCTTGACATAAAACCCTCGTAGGTGTGCATAGATAATTTACCAAATGGTTCGAGAAGATCAATGTGTCGATATCCCAGCATTAACTAAGCGCTTATTACAATTCAGATTCCGTTTTCAACTTCCGTTTTCAGCCTAATTCCTTCTTTATAGGGTAAATGTGATTCGAGGTACTTTCCCGTGCGAAGGCTCTACGCGATAAGCAGGTTCTCAGCGGAAGGGATAAGGTTGCCCCTGGACGGCTACTTGATGATAATCCGGGGAAACCGGGGCCCCGTACTTCAGTGGTCACTTAGTCGAGAAATAGTTTGATGCCGCTGTAAGAATGCATCGTATTCTAATGTCGTATACCGTGGTACTAGTTATCTTCAGCCCTCAGGACGACCTAATACGCAACTATTAGCCGGTGAATCTAGGGGTATCTATTCTAGCCAACCGCCACCTAGGGATCTATAAATGTATCCCCAAAGGAGCCGTCCCCAGCAACCCCATCGCAGTTCCTGCTCATGAACTTGTTCCACACATCCAATTTCAACATGGGCACCGGCGACAATAACGCTCATTACAGACAATACATTCCGGAGGGATACCGTTGGTATAAGAGCAAGAACCGTTGGTTGTTGCAGGGATGGGTTTACCTTTAGCAAGTTCAACATTGTCATTTCATGCTCTCCGTTTGCTAAGTGTGCTCTAGCTTGCTCGGAAACTTTGCCAACGGTTACGATGGTACTCTAGTCAACGGGCTGCAACTTCTTTCTCAATGGGAGAAGTTTTTCAATAACCCGGTAGGGTCCAGCCTAGGACTGTTAGGCGCAATCCAAAACATTGGGTCTTTGGGTGCCATTCCGCTCGCACCATTTTGGAATGATCATTTCGGCCGGCGATTAACTGTTATGCTCGGTGGAGCTCTTATGATAATAGGTGCGGCGATTCAAACCAGTTCGAAAAATCTGGGCTGGTTCCTTGGGGGGCGAGCCCTAGTCGGATTTGGTGGCGGCTTCTGCAATAATGCCAACCCTCTCATGGTCATCGAGCTCTGCTACCCATCACAGAGAGCACCTATCGCTGGCGCCTATAATTCTTTCACACAAACCGGCGCTATTATAGCCGCTGTAGCCGTCTTTGGCTGTTATTATATGACTGATAGTGACTGGTCTTGGCGTCTCCCTCTCCTTATTCAAGTGATTCCGACAGGGATCCAGTGGTCACTAGTCATGTTCGGCCCGGAATCGCCTCGATGGCTCATTGGCAAAGGAAAAAATGAAGAAGCCCTCCGGATTCTGGCCAAATACCACGGCGACGGAAATGCAGAGCACCCACTTGTAGTCTACGAGTTCGAGGAGATGAAGAATGCGATCTCCAACGAGAACAAAAGTAAAGCGGCATGGTCACATCTTTTCAAGACACGCGGTATGAGGAAGCGGTCGTTCACCATGATATGCCTAGCCGTATGCGGCCAATGGTCTGGTTACTCGATGGTTTCGTATTATCTAAACCAGGTTCTCACCACTGTTGGCCTGACTGATAGACCCGTTCAGTTGGCAATCAATATCAGTATCTCCCTCTTGAGCTTTATCTGCGGTTTTACAGCCGGTCTGAATGCTGATAGATTTGGTCGTCGTCCCATCTTCCTCATTTCCATATACGGAATGCTGGCGTGTTTCACGGGCGTTACGATCTGCACGTCCCTTTATGTCGACTCTCACTCGATCGTTGCTGGGAAAATCACCGTTCTCTTTGTCTGTAAGCCAACCGTTACTGTATTTTCCTTTTGGTCGGTGCTAACTAGATCATTGGAAATAGTTCTATTTACTGGATTCTATTCCTTTGGTTGGGCTTCTGTGCTCCTGCTTTATATTACCGAAATCTCTCCTTTCTCAATTCGGTCCAAAGCACATTCACTCTTTGCCATCACCCAAGCTTCCATGCAGACCTTTAATCAATACGTTAATCCTATCGCCTTCCTTGCTATGGGTTGGAAGTATTACATCGTTTTCGATTGTTTCATTGTCTGCATTGGTTGCTTTGTTTACTTTTGTGTTCCCGAGACCAAGGGACATACCTTGGAGGAGACAGCACTTCTGTTCGATGGCAAGGATGCTGTTACCCAACTTCAGCTCCACGCCGACATGCAAGCTGGAGGAGTAAAGCCTAGAACGGAGGATCACACGGTTACCAATATCCGAGGTTCTGCTACTGAAAACAAGCAGATTGCTACGGTGGAGCATCACGAGACTGTATAGCCAGTGGAGTGAAATGAAATACATGATAGGATTGTCTGGTCAACGGCTTTAGTGAGAAACGCGTGTAGATCTAAAATAACGTTCACAAATTATGCGGGCAAGATTACCGACAAAACTAGTATGACGGTAAGGTATTGGCCATTTCCAAGACTTGTCTTTTGTCCGGTTTCATAGTAGAGAGGAATTGAGATGAGTGAATGATCATTAATGCAGATCTTAGCATTGGTATTATGAATCGATAGTAAATGCCTTCTGTAAATGGCTCAATTCAAGGACCAAAAGAACAGCTAGTAATGAATACCGCATTATCATACAAACCACCTTCTCTATGCTCATCTTTGACAATTTAAAGTGCGGTTGGTCAGACTTATCTCCGGATCTGTGCGATTTGGCACGAGTCCAAGCATATCTAGAAGTAATGTTAGACATATCTATAGTCTGTGAATATTTTCCCCCTTTATTTTAGTACTCACGGTCAAGAGTTAATTCGATTACATTGTAATCGGGATAATTTAAGCACGAACAACTTACTCAATTTCTATAAATTATCCTGAATCGAGTGCAAGAAAAAGCTAATCACACTGCTGCGAGGCAAGAAAAAGTTAATAATAATCTTTTATTAAGAGGAAAGGAGTTAGAGTGTAGGTCTGAGCTACCAATGAAGTTATATAGCAGACTTGGTTCTCAATTGCAGATCTAGATACTGAAGTTTTAGATTGTTCAGCCATTTTCCAGTGCAAAATGTTATTATTTTTAGGATTGAACTTTACTTTTGATAAAATCCAGGTCAAAATAAAAAAANTTAGCAAAAAGTATTCAGCTAAATACTTAAACCGATATCTATTAAAGTTACAAGTTCAGTCTACTCTTTAATAATATTCAGCATTAAGTTTAAACTATGCCATAGCTTGTATTTATTGAAGTTACAAGTTATACTTACCTCGTACAGAACTGAATTCGATGTCTTTGCAAAGATATGATTATAAACAATAAGAGAAAAGTCGCTCTAAACGTGCCTAACGTTGAGGTAGCAGAAACTTAGGTAAAAATAATTAACTAAAATCTAGCGACACCCAATTCGCCTTTCACTTTATTTACAAATGGACTTTATATATGATCCAATGTTTACTATATCCTACCGACTCCCCGGTTCTTATTTACCAACATATTGAACACTTGTACAATCTGTGCTACTTCCTTCTCCTCTTACCAAACCTTCTGGCGAATCTACTCAAATACCTCGGCTTGGTTTCCCCATCTTACGTCATCTTGATCCATCCAATTCCTCATCACCACAAATCCCTCGGCATACTTATCTAATAACATTGTAATTACTGCGGGAACTAACATTTTAACATATTGGCATTACTGGCTTCGCCCCTCTTCCTCTCCTCCTTTTGGGCTGTTATACTAGTGAGTCGTATGTGGATCA
The DNA here is from genome assembly GCA_002812745.2 of Scytalidium lignicola. Taxonomy (NCBI): domain Eukaryota; kingdom Fungi; phylum Ascomycota; class Leotiomycetes; genus Scytalidium; species Scytalidium lignicola. The sequence continues at coordinate 23,773 of NCSJ02000072.1, forward strand.
GCTTTATTAGTGATTTGGATCCGAACCACCATGGCAGTAAGTCAAGTCATCCAGTACTTATTTTTTTAGTCTTAGGGCATTTAGATAGAAAGGAAAGCTACTAACAGATATTAGTATCTGGTGACGAAAAGTGGCCCAAATACAATGCAACTGATGACCATGGCAAAGAATTTTTACCTTCATCCTGCAGGATCTGGGGTTGCTTCAGACACGTTCAGACTAGCGGGTACAATATTCATCAATGCTGTTGCCCGAGAACAATACGGAAGATGAAGACCAGTCCTCTTATCATAATATGACGTGGTATTTTAGATTATAGATACATCCTCTTCTCAGCTAGTGCCACGTGCTTAACGGCTTACTCTATTATTATTTTGAATAAGAGTATAAATTCTAGTTTTCGTCGACGTGATCACACCACTCAACGTATTACCTTTTGTTTTGATTCCAGACTCTATTCTTGAAATTACGAGTTTCTCTAATGTTGATTGGTATATTTACCTTTAATTGTGGTGCATTATTTTATTCTCCAGAAAGTTTTGGAAAATATCAACACAAAATATAAAAATAAAATAATACAACATTTTAAATTCTAAACTAGTCCTAGTAAAGTTCAATCCTTACTTAAATTACAATGTTATAATGTGATGTTTTGTTATAACTACATACTTAAGTTCATGATTTTTAAACCTATGTAACTTCAGCTTGTATCATTTCGCTCGCTCTGTTCTTCCCCTCTTTTGGTCAGACCTTTGAATTCAGCTAGTGCAAGAAGTTGCTTCTTTAAAAGTGACATTGCCCTAAGCGATGTTCCATCAGCTTTATCATATATAACCTCGAACCGTACATCACCCTGACTTCGCATTCTCATCTCGGTGGCGATAGTGGTTGCAATATACATAACTTGTTTTGTCTCGATAATAAGACCTCCTTCCTGGGGGGTTGCAATTTCCCAGTATAACCTTTGAGATAGACTTGTGTTTTTATCGCCTTTAGGTAAAGTGAGATTAAATGTCAAATCCGAAATAGGTGGCACCTTCATCACTGCTTGCCTCCAAGCCTTACTGAGGGGCCGGATATTTAAGTTCTTTCGCAAAATCTGGTGGTTGGAACTATCGGGGTTTGGCCCCAAGCGTGAATCTGTGCCACAGCACGCAGCGAGCATATCTGCGTTGGCAAGAGGCTGTAGTAAAACCAATGTGAGCTTCTGTGTTGCTGAACCTGAGTCTGGCAACTTAGATGTTCCAATATTAAGGTTAGATAGTCCTGTGGTTATTGATAAGAGACTCGGGTCGGTAATACGTTGTGCTTCAGCCATTTTTAAGTAGTTCAACTGGAAAATTCTGGCAATGAAAGTAAAAGGGAGGAGAATTGATTGAAAAGTGAGGCGAGACTACAATTCTATTAACATTTAAGTAGCAAAAGTGAGGAATGTCGCAGTTGACGTTGACCTCCATCAGGCAGCGGGGTCCACGACAGGCAGGTTTGTTGTTGCCTAAAGCAGATCCAACAATCCAAGGCAACGAGTAAGGCTGGAATTTGTTTATTGATACAAATAAGGGAAAAGCGAAAAGCGAAAGGATCAAGCGTGTAAAGAATAAATGATCTGTAAGAGCCAAAGAGCCCTTTAAATAAAGATGTTGTAATTAAAAGGATTATATACGGATTAGGGGTACTTCTTAGTATCGCTTTTAGATTGTATTGTACTATTTATAGTTATAATTTGTTATATTTTTGTGAAAATATGTAGCATACTCCTATAAATGAGTTGATCTGCCTTGGTATTAACTTTATGAGCAATTGAACCAAATAGTCAGGAGCCGGGATATTCATCATATAAGTGCCACCAGTTCTAGCAAAGTGATAATCACTTATTTGACGGATATTTCAGACTCAAATCCAACCTCCAAAGCCATCGCCATCCCAGTCCCATGATGCCATATGATATGACAGTGAAAGAACCAAATACCAGGATTATCAGCGAGAAATCTCAGAACAACGTACCCTTGACCTGGAATATACACCGTATCTTTCCTTATTGGATTCACAAGGTTATAGGAAGGCCCCTCTAGTGTTGTGGAGGGATCGAATGGGTTATATGCATGCCAACCACGAGTCTGGGGTTGATAGGAAGAGAGAATATAGAAATCATAACCGTGCTAGTTTGTCAGTTTGGTTAGCTTTAATTTAATTGGTGATCATAAACAAGATTTTGGAGGAGTTTTTATATTGACAACAACTCAATGAAAGAATTTCATACTAAATGAAAGGGATGCCCCTTTTCGTCAAGATTATTCACAACGATATCAACCCATTTCGTCTTCGAGCTGTCTTCTAATCCAACCCAAGGCACTAGCTGGTTCTTGTCCCACTCGCTTCTATGAAGCTCAATCAAAGGTTTATTGGGTGAGGCCTGAGGTGCCCAAGTTGTTCGATTGATGAAGCCCCTTGGAGCATTGCTAAGCCGTGCGAGGACTTCTATTTTGGTGTAGAGAAGAATTGTCTGATCAGCCACAGCCGGCATTAATTTGGAGGGAAGAACTGGAACAAAAGCGGAGGAGATATTGAAATAACCTTCTCCGCCCTGAAATTGAGTCGGTCTAAATGAGTGACCTCTTTTGACATTTCTGTGATATGGATGAGAGGATATTGGAAAATTGTGGATTGATGCTAGAGCTTTATTGCCCATTGCAAAGTTTCTTTTTCAATATCAGTTGTTGTCTGCATAATTATAAAGAGGTCTTACTCTTTATCTAGTGTTATGCTTAGGAATGATTCGGAATTGTACGGCCCATGATCCCAGTTGAGGAGAAAATCCATTCTCTCTCCTGGATACAGGATCCCAATTGACGAAGAATATGGCGAAGGTTCAAGTTCGCCTCCACCGTCGACACGGAAAACGCTCATCTGTTTGTACGGCATTGACAAGATAATTCCTGACAAGGACCTAGAGATTGTCAGTGATCTAGTTTAAAAGTTGGGTAATTGTGCTAAATTCTTTTACCCGGTATTGACAACTCGAATTCGGCATCTCTTTTTTNCTTTGCAATAATTGCGGAGTTGGAAAAGCCACACACTCAAGGGGGCGAGATGGGACGGCCATTGAGCAGTTATAAGCACCCTTTCCATTAACTAAAATAGAATCTGGGACTGGCTTTAGGCCATATCAGATCAGTATGACTAAATCCGAGCATCAAAAAAAATAAGTACCTCGCGACCCCAGCTATCATGATTATCATAGCCTTCCATGACCTTTTCTGCGGGGGAGTGATACCAGTCTCCTATCATCAAAAGCATGTCGTCTTCATACTGATACTTTGCCACCTCATTGACACCAGCTTCGATGGGTTGATGGATTACTAAGCCTCCATACAGTCCATCCGCACGCTGAAGAGCTGAATGGGAATGATACCTTTACCCAGAAGCTTAGAATGTGTTCATAACGTTAACATGAAGCTTACTCACCAGAAAGTCCCGATTTGAGTGTCGCTGATCTGGAATTCATACGTGAAAGTCGACCTTGCAGGTATAGCAATCTGAGTCACTCCAACCACACCATCCATCTCATTTGCTCCTTGTCGAAATTTAGCTCTGTCCACATAAATTGCTAAAGGTTGAACAGGTCTGCTCACCCCTCATGTGCAAGCCATGGAAATGAAATGCTACACCTTCATCCTCTAGCAAGTTATGTATTTTTATTATGAGCGTATCGCCGGGTCGTACCTCCAATGTAGGACCGGGAAATGCATCTAGATCGAATGAGACGACTAACTACTTTGGAGAACTAAATGCCATACCATTTATAAGATACACATGCTTGCGAACTCTGTCGGGATATCTGTAATCACGGCTGATATTCCACTGATGGGTGATAATCTTTGGACCTCGTGAATTGTGTGCTTCCGGGTGTAATTTGATGGCTAGATCTGGACTTTCATTGAATTCATTAAGGTGAATGAGATGCGACTTAATAGGATCCGAAAAATACTCTTTACTGTATAATAACAAGGAAATAATCGATATAATAAGAATGGTCGTCAACGTGCAAGACGGCCGTCTCCAGCCCATCGTCAACCTAGTAGAACAGGTGACTTCACAACCTCATTGGCTCGAAAGCTTGCCTAACGAGTGAGCTCGAGGAAAGAATGATATAAAGAGGCCTTCTAAATGCTTTAGGGGTTGATTGCATTAAACTATAGAAAATACTGTACAAAAAGATGTTGGAAGGATATTCTTTCCATCGCAGATCGCTTCTCGTTCAAGGTTGAGCCTAGGTATAATAACCTGCATTATCACATTTCATGAACCAATTGCAATGTCAGTGAAGGAGGCGTGGAAGAGTCTTATCACAACAGACTTTATGCAACTCCGGGGATCCATTCAACCAACTGTAACGGAGTATTTGGGTCGTGGCTTCGGGAATATTGGAACCCCTTGCATTATGCTTCTAGGACCTCTTATTCATGCCGCCTTTTTTAGCCCATACCAATTACTCAGATTGATTCCGTATCAAGAAGGTGACAAGTAAGGACTGGTATACCCTGGTATACATCGTATATTCACTTATGAACACAGCGGACATAATTGGATGTCATCTCGAACATTGCCGACCACTGCATTGATGCATTTGATATCCCCCACTCTCGCATGAGAGACTGAGTATTTACCTAGGGCCGGATTCCAGAAATGAGGCAATTAATTTCGTATACTAGGAGCTTCGGTCTGTCTTTCTGGAAACCATGGTTACACGTGGGCTCCTAGGGTGCGGCGTAGACATCCTTGAGGGAAATCATAAGTCAAGGGCATAACAACGATGGAAATTATTTTAATACTCATATCCGTCATTTTGAACCGGATTCCATCTACAGCTGGGATTTTGAACCAGGCAATACCGCTTGACTATCAGTATTACTGGTTATGATGTTGTTTTCCGTGATAGTCCTTGGTCTCGCTACTACAGCTTCCGCGGGAGGCTTGACAGACATCAAGCATGTCGTTCTTTTTATGCAAGAAAATAGAGCTTTTGACCATGTGAGAAATTCAAACACCTAAACCTATGATAATATATTATCTAACATAATTTAGTACTTTGGAACAATGGCTGGTGTTAGAGGCTTCTCTGACCCTAATGTCCAGGTGAATCCTGATGGCAGAACCTGCTGGCAGCAGTGAGTCTATCTCGTACTCATCTTGTACCTCCCAAAATATTTTTTCAATTGAAATAATTGATATTATGAGTTAAAAGAATTGTTACCCCGGACTTATCAAATGTCACAACAACTCTCATGCCATGGTATCTTAACTATCTCGGTGGAACGTGGAATTACTCCAACACATGTACTGGAGCCGGGCAAAACAGTTTTCAGGACAATCATGCCGCGCTGAATCATGACTTAAACAACATGTGGGCAGTCAACAACACACCGCAGAGTTGGGGCCATTTCCAACGAGAGGACATCCCCGTCCAATTTGCCATTCAGGAAGCATGGACCATAGCTGATATGTACCAAGAGGGAGTGATTGCAGCAACTGAACCTAACCGTGTGATGTGGATGACTGGGAGCATCAATACACCCGGTGGACCACAGTCTCCTTCTCAAGGTGGTGCTGTGCTCGACAATAACGGCACTCCTGGTAAATCCAACTATCTCCATTATTTCTCTGGATCCCTCATCTAATTTTGTATTGTAGGCTGCGAGGCTGTAGAATTCCCAGAAAATTTCACTCTGTGGGATCCACTTAAACCAAATGAAGGCTATGGTTTTGCCTGCTTCCCCTTCAACTGGAAGACAGTCCCAGAATTCCACCAAGATGCTGGTGTATCATGGATGGTATACCAAGACGTTGATAATTACGGCGATGATGCCCTCTCATCATTCGTACAANTACCAAAATGCTAGTCCGGATGATCCCCTCACCATTTTTGGCAACTCATATCCGGGGCTCGATAAGTTCTATGCTGATGCCGAGGCTGGAACGCTGCCACAGGTAAGCTGGATTGTGGGACCTGCTGAGTTGAGTGAACATGTACCCTATACGCCACAGGACGGGGGTTGGCTGCAACAACAAGTTATTAATGCTGTGGTTAATGGAGCTGCGTATAACGAAACTGTTCTTATGATTTCATATGATGGTAAATGATATTTGGAAATTTATGGCAAAGGAAATGCTAATTTCTGACATGTAGAGACTGGAGGTTGGGGTGATCACGTAACTCCGTTCCATTCCCCAGAAAATACTCCAGGCGAGTGGATGAATGTAGAAAATGATGTTTTCGGATACATTGGAAATGTTTATACCGGACCAGGTGAGTCGTCATTTCTCACTTACTGAAGTATTGCATAACACCGTCAAGGATTCCGTGTCCCATTCACCATTATCTCCCCCTGGACCAGAGGTGGTCACGTATTTACCGAGCATACCGACCACAACTCACAGATCATGTTTGTTGAAGCATGGCTTGAAGCCCTCGGATATGAAGGTGTAGTAACAGATCAAATGTCTTCCTGGAGACGTACACATATGTCCAATCTCTTGAACGCTTTTGACTTCGATAATGTAAGCTTGCCATTTTCTGACTGCATTTTCATCAGCAATTCATGAGTACAAATTTCTAATCTCTTATTGTAGCCTGACTACTCCATTCCTGTAATTCCTACTGCTACAGTCCCCTCCGAAGATGCAGATGGCAACTGGGATGCTGCAGATGTATGCCAAGGGATCTTTGGCACTCCTCCTCCAAAGCCACCTCCACCTTATGGCCCCGAAAACGCAAATCTCGATCCCTCCACGTTAAGTGAAGAGGGTTTCAAACATGTGCGTGGTTATCTGACCGAAGGGCGCTGCTTGGTGTTTGAGATGAATGGCTACGCTCTTACAGCCCTCAACGGCGCGAGCGATATCACAGGATCGAAGTCCACCTCCAAGCACGAGAGTATCAACCAACGTTGGGTCATTCATGCTACTGGAGGCACCGCAACTGATGGTGGAGAAGGTGCTGGTACATTTGTGATTACTAGTGCTGTGGATGGGAAGTATATTGCGAGTCATACCTCTTTGGCTAAGTTGAGATCTGGTGCTGAGACTTATACAATTGCTTATACAGCCAACGGAGCGGGATATGCACTGCAGAAGGAGAATGGTAAATATTTGAGTATTGATACTGAAGGTACCATCATTATCACAAGTAAACCAGCTTCGTTCAGCGTTTATAGTGTTACTTATCAGTCTTAGAGAGCTTAACTGGCACAAAGATCCTAGTTGAAGTATATGTGATAACCTATTCTAATGTTGCAAATATATAAACTATCCCAACAAGACGAATATTAATATATACACCAGACTTCCTAATGAGATCCACATATACTTGCTGTTAACTTTCGCGCATTTGTTAACTTGACAATTATCTTTTGATTATATTTCATTTCCTAAGTTTTTCTGACGGTGTCATCCTAAGCTCTTGGGTTTGGGACTACAGCTTAGAGGTAGAATGTATGATCCAAGCTAGTTGAGAAAGCCTGCAATGCGCCAGGCAGATTATGAGAATTCACAAAGCCGCGAAACCTAGCTCTGCATCTGGCATATTTGTCTTCTCCTCATTAGCTTGCGCCGTACATACAAACGAGTGCGCTTCACAGCAATTACAGAAGCCGATCCTACAAGTTGTTATAAGGAAAAACTAAGGCATAGAAAGTTTCAAAGTCATAGACTATGCTGAATACGGAGATTATGTGTGCATGTTATTTTTGATGTCGTGAATGTTAGATCATTGATAGTCTTGAGTACCTTGCTTCCATCCGAAAAGAATCTAGTACTCTGACTTGCGAAAGTATTCTGATTAGTACTTATGGATCGATAAAGATAAGTGAGTAGCAATTCTCAATTCGCTATTCTTATTAACGTGAAAATAGCTGGCCAAGAAAGATGCAAAGAATTAGTCTGTAGCCAAGTGTCTAGTCGGGATATCAGAGTACTGGGCTTCATTGCTATGGAGCTCATGTACAAACGTACATCAAATAATGGGATCATTCGCATTGGCGATAAGTGGATCAACTCTAGGTTTGCTCACGCTTAACGAACTAAGACGGGCAAGTATTCTCTTAAATTTACTGGTCTTATAATCTCGATGTTGATATATGAAAGCATGCTCTTTTTAACAGCAAGAAACAAAAGGAGGCTTAATGCATGAAGTGCTTATAGCCGAAGCTACGGTTTTTAGGCCTTACAAAGACATTATAGCAAACTAAATTGATGCATAGTTTATTATCTGGCATATTTTCCCTGAAGATTTTGTAAATCTTAATTTGGTTTGTAAAACTATTCAGTCTGGAAATGAAGCCTTGCGTTCTACCAGACTTTATTATTATTTGCAATATTCATCATTCATGTACTGCAAAAGATTTCTCAAAGCAATAACTTCAATATATGTGGCCATTTGTAATTAGTCTCCTAATCCTTGCCAATACGAGGATGATCCGATTCCAAGCACCAATCTTCCTCACTGTAGTCCTTGAGTTTAAAAGATGTTTGTATAAGCGCTGGAAGTAGTGGTAGATATTTAATTTCCTCTTTCGCTGACTTTCGTAGATATCCACCGGGGAACTGGACAGTGACCCTAAAAAACTTGAGAAGAATCTCTCCACTATTTTGGAGCTTGCCAACAACTGGAAGGCCATACTTCTTCTAGATGAGGCTGATGTCTTTTTGCGGAAGCGTAGCCTTGACCATAATCACAACTCACTCGTCTCAGTGTTCTTACGCAAGTTAGAGTGTTATCGAGGAATCATGCTTCTCACAACTAATCGAGTCGAGGATTTCGATGAAGCAATCCAGAACAGAATACACCTTGCGATCAAATATCGCAGTATTGAGAACCCTGGTATAACTTCTGGTTTAGTGTGTAAATCAACAGAACTTAGAAGCTTGGGAGCTGGCGATTCAATGTCTATCTAGGTACTTACGTAGAGTCCCGAGAGGGCGAAAGCAGACAACAGCACGTGATAAGGCTACAATTAAGCTAATCCACCAAAAACTCCTAGAAATTGCTGCAACTTCCCTGGGTTAATCGACATCTAGCTCGAAAGTTTAAAGTAACTGGTTTGCGAGAAGCTGAATCAACGTGCGGCTATCTCCAGCTGCCACCAAGACCCGAGTTATTGGGTTCTAGATTCCCACTAATTACGCCAAATCGCCATAATATTGCTGCGCCATTCCCAGATCATTGTGGCAAGACATACTGCCTAATTGGGTGTGCGGGTGACGAGTCAAAATCCAGAGAGCCGAAATTCAGAAAAAGAAATATTATCATGTCCTTAAGGATGGATTCGCTCTCGATACCGCTCTCATGTCACACAGAGACGGCTTAACTACAACTTGATTTACTCATTAGATAAGGACAAGCAGCTGCCAATGAATACCGCTCCCAAACTTTTTCTTCTTGCATCCCGTACATTTTTGGTAATTATGACTTAAAAGACTGACTCGATGTGGAGGAATGCACATGAACACATACTCCAGAGGATCTAGGCAGTTGAGACACTTGCGGCGCCACCGAAAGTGTTAAAATACGCTCTCCAGAGGACCGAAGTTCCAGAGGAACTGCCCACCCTATTAGGATTTAGCGACTAGTAGAGTTAGGCCTCCTCGAAATAGGTGCTCAGAGTCAGCAAGAATATGTATTCCAGCCTCATTAGGTTTTCCAAGCATTCTTAAATACCTCTTCCACCCCTTAAGTCCTTGGCTTTCATATTTGTTGTCATTCGACCTACTTTGACTCAGTCCCACACAATATCTATCCTGAGATACCTAGACCGCAGATATGATTGTTGATTACAATGCTGGCGACCTTCGTACCTACCTACGTATCTACTTCCTAGTAGTACTGACAGTACTTGGCCTTGTTGGAAATGCCTGCTGCGCCTCTGCGGCTAAGGTCAAGCTATATGGGAATAAACCTGTCTGGATCCATCTCATGACAGGATGGCAGAAGGGCACAGACGTCTTCACAACAATGTTTAGTCTGCGGAGGCTTCCTGGCGGCTGGTGGCTAGGTTGCATCATGATTGTCGCGGCTTTCCTTACCCTTGGAGCGGATTTAGCAGTGACCAGAACGGTGGTTGCTGTCACAGTCGAGTCACGTTGTCTCTTTCTAGAAGGTCTTATTCTTGACACGAGCGGAGGGGGAAACATTTGGCAGACATTGCCATGGAATGGTCAACCGAAGATTGTAGCTTCGAATGCTCAGATTACCAGCCAGGAGAACGGCTGTTTGGCAGGAGTATTTGCGAAGATAAACAGGGACCCTAGCTTCTGCGCTGGGCCTCAGGATATCCTTGGCTCATGGATATGTGTCGAAGCTCAGCAAAATGTCACATATAGTAGTGATACATCTACCAGCGCTATCGTCGCTGATTTGACCCAAAAAGGCTATCTATACGTCGGAGCCTCAGATGAGGTGACGAACTACGATGATGGCTCGACTAACCATCTTGTAACGTGGGCGACCTCAGCTGGAGACACTACTGGTATACCTTCAACGTTACGGTATCTATCGACACTTCAGCAAAAAACACTGATCCAAAAATAATGCAAAGTTATTTCTGCTCGGTCGACACACTTGCTCTGGACACAATCTTGAGCAATATCGCGACCCAAGCAACCTTTCTCGAGTGGATCCCACTGCTACAAGGCGGTGTCTATGATGGATCGAATACACCAGCCGCATCGTACGCAAAGCTATTTATCGAGGAGCTCCTTAACACCATGACAATGGTACAGGGAGGCTCGAACTACCTGCTTTCGATACCTATCGCAGGTCAAGATACTACGCAGGGTTGTATAACTAGTGCGACGAATCTACCCGTCGCCATTCTCGTAAGAGGTGGCTTGGCCATTGTGCTCCTTATTGTTGTCACGCTGCAGTGGCTAGTGCTATTGCTCCGTCTCCGTCTCCGTCTAGGATTGACCGAAGATACCATGTCAACCTTTACTAAAGTTGTGCCTGATGGACTTACTGGGTGGCAATTGCACGCCGCAAGAGAAACGGTCTTCGGCCAGGAGGGCCAAGGCGCAGAGCAAGCACTTCCCATGAAAGTATGGGAGCTCAACAATACATGGCAATTTCAGATCGTACACAAAGACAATCAGCAGGTTGCTAAGTTGGTCAGAGTGTCGAATCAAGACACCAACGAGCTTCATGATGTGTATGAGAATGCTGCGTTGACCTCTATAGGGAGAGATTAGACGGGGTATTTGATAGTTATATAGCTTCAATCACTCGATGAGAACAGGCGCTAGGGCAACGCGAGATTTTGGCAAGTCAGCTGCGGAAAGCAGCGACTAAACCAACTGAAAACAGCAGCCAGATTGCTATCTAGTTGCTATAAGCAGTTAACGTACTGTAATTCCCAGTCCGACGAGTCACCCGGTTTAATAGTTGGTTGCACGTGTAATATTCTGCCTGAGGATGAGTTTCCTGATGACATTCGAGAACGTTCTACGTTATTATTGTTGTATCTCTTCAGATTTTAACACCCTTGCAAACCGAATATCTTGTAGTACATCTCTAAATGTGCTACCACCTGCATCTTTGCACCTTCATTATCCTTCTAGCATAATTTAGCGCTGAAATCTCCATGTACTTTCTTACTACACCACGCGTTGGCTTCCGCCTTTGGAGCAAGGACGACATTGTGCTAGCATCGGCTTTATGGGGCGACCCCGAAGTCACGCATTTCATTGATGCCCGCCACAGACTGGATGCCACGCAAATCGAAGAAAAGCTGGATGCTGAGCTGGAAATGCAACAGCAGCACGACATACAGTACTGGCCAATCTTCCTGATGGAAAACGGGCAACATGTCGGTTGCTGTGGACTGCGCCCCAAGGACGTCACCGCCAGAATATTTGAGTTCGGCGTACATCTACGCAAGCCCTATTGGGGAACCGGGCTCGGCGCCGAAGCTGGTCACGCAGCCATTAACTATGCTTTCGAGCACCTTAAGGCGAGGCAACTATTCGCCGGCCACCATCCGGAAAATCATGGATCGCGCCGCCTATTGGAGAAACTCGGCTTCATCTACATCGGCAACCAGCTATATCCCCCTACTGGCTTAGAACACCCCTGCTATATGCTGATGCAGACACCTTCTAATTAATATTTACTGTAATACGAGTTGCGGGGCGCCGGCCGAACTTTCCCTAGTCGTAACCAAAGGATGCCAGATACAAGTCTGTTCTGTACTGATACTAGCTTGATGATCTACACCAAGGTCAACAATAACAGAGGAGAATTAGAAAGTTTCTTGATGATGGATGGCGAGACCCCAGAGCTCGGGAAGAGATCACAAAGTCAAAAGTTAGAAGTTACAGGGCATGAGATGAGGCCCTAGGAATGAGAGAGTATTATTCTGATATGAAACGTAGAATTTCAGAAATAATACTAAAAAGGAACCAGAAAAGAAGCAAACAGAGCAACAGTACAAAAANGTGAAGCCGAACATGGAGAAAAGATTGCAAAGTTCTCAACACCTAATTAAGATGATTAACTCTTTTAACAATAAAAGTTTTAAATACTTTGTGTAGTTTTGTTCTTGACGACATCGCTTTATTGTTATATAGAATATTATAAAGCTAAAAATCCAATTAAAATCATTGTAGATCTTCTCCTGATTAATGTGATTTTAACGGACGTTTTGTAGGGGAACTTGTGTAATCCGAAGATGCTTAGAAGGAGCTCTTGAGATTTTAGGATATATTGTAAGGTTTTCGAATAGTGACATGATATGTAAGCGGTGATAATATGAACAAGTGACATTGTTTAGAAAATTATTCTCTATTAATAATAAGAATGGATAAGATTGGTCATTGAATTAGTGTTCTATTAATAGTTGTAAATATTTATATTCACATGTTAAGAATAATACCGTTGCCGATTCTGGTGGAAGTAATTTAGTGATGTTATAAATGAGATAAATGAGATATAGCAGAATCTTTGATAGCTTTTCGGATGGTAGATACATACATGATATGTTGATCGTGGAAGCAATCTTTAGAGTTACACCCTATTTAGCACACTATTGACTATCCGTAACCTTAGGTATTCCGTAAGAATTCAGGTAGGTAGTTATAGGGTTCTAGAAGGGTTCCCTTTGATGAAATATCTTAGTTAATCTCAGTCTAGACATAAAAGACACTAAAAATTCTATTATAGGGACAGGTATTCATTTCAGCCAATATGATGTTGAGTGTAATATACTTGCAGATGAAGAGGGAACATGAGGTTAAGTACGGGACTCGCACTGGGATGGACTATAGTTGAATCTGATGTTAGCACAGGGAATCTGAACTGCTGTATCAAAAGCAGTGCAGAGCAAAGCATCTTATTATACCACCAACGAAACTTTCTCACGAGGGTTATACTGACGACAACTGATTTCAATCCAAACCCAAATACCCACCATAAAAACTATTTGGCAATAACTTAGAAGTTGGTAGTCTATAATTGCCGCCCAGCAAAACCATTCTATTTAAGGGATGATATAAGAATTTCGTAATACCAATGTATCGTGGGATGCTTAGAAGTACTTTAGAATAGACTAGTGAGATTGTTTTCTCACCTTGTCTAGTGATGTTCTTCACTTTACTTCTTACTTTTCCTCCAGAGCATTTACGTTCACCGACTTTACGCAGAGCACCCATTCGTACTTGAATATTTCATTTGAGTTTTCAGCAGTGAAATAGACACCAATCTTCTATTATATGGAAGGTCAAACTTTCTCTTCTCAGTTATCAACACACGTCTTGGAAAATCTACTAACTGCCCATGCTCCTACAAGCCCTGCTGTCGCTCCAGTAAATTGAACCGCCGTATTCAGTATCACGATTCCAGCACCGCCTGCACCAGCACTTTGCATTATAGCAAATCAGCTCCCCGCTACAACATTTCCTATGCTGCTTTGTATGGTTGACGCCAATGTACCTACAGTTGATAATTATCATGTTGGTTTTACTCCATATAGATAATATTTAATGAGAATAGCCATTGATGGATTTAATAACATACCGGTGCCGACTCCAGCAGATCCAAATCCGCCTGCGGCAAGTACTGGTCCTGAAACGATGGCAGGTGAGGCAATGATAGCAATAACAGCTGCCCCAACGACTATTGTAGCCGTCTTGAAAGGATTATGTCGAATCCAAGTCAAAGTCTGATTGTGCGTGAAAAGACCGTCATCGATAGGAGAAAACATGCCAAGGGTCCTTACCTCTGAGAGGATTCGCTCTCGTTGAATTATATTGAGATTTGAAGAGGTACTTTACCTTGGCTCCTCCTAGCTTTCCTCTCCAAGTTAGAAATCATGAGCGTGAAAAAACTCTTTAGAGCTGCATATGGTAGCCTGCGGGGTGGCTTCAGGAGAATGAAAAAGGCAACATCTGTCTATTTTTCGTACATGACAGAGGAGGGATTTCGGATTCCAGATGATAAAACTTATCGTAAAACAAACTTTGGCGGTGTGCTGGTTTGCTAGTTCTGTCTGCGCTGTTGGAGAAGGGAGGCATCACACATAAAGCCGGTAGCGAGTTACACAACATGAGTACATCACTTACGTGTAAAACCCAGAAGAGTCCTTCATGGTGCATCGTAGCATTAACCGCCGATGCGGTCGCACACTTTTCAAGTCAAAGCCATCTCTAATACTAGAGGATTTGGACCTCATCATGCTCTCTATCATTTATTACGAATCAGATGCACGTGGTGATCAAAAATGAAGGATGATGTTCTCACTTACCATGCTTTAACCATCTTCTTTCTTACTTAAGACAGACGCTAACACACTCTTGTTAGAGCAGCCTTAACTTATAAGAGTAGTTTAAGTTACGCCTCTAGCATTTTATGTACAATAACTATTCGCCGGTACATTACACGTACTCTTTACAGGTCCAGCAGCCCACGTGGCATCTAGACTCGCCGTTGGTAACCTGATGTCGGTGCGCTATCCTAGTGTAGCCCTGGAGTAAGACAGTTTCAATGGCGTTCCAAGGAGGCAGCCTTGAAGAGAGAACCTCTCTCGTTTTGACGTGAAGTGATCAAGATATCCTCGGCTGTTGTTTAATGGCGGAGTCGATAATTTGGCACGAGAAGATGGAGATAATCATGACGAGTTTGTGCCGTTGATAAGAGATCACACCTTGGTTATCAGTGCTTGGCGGAAAAACTTGCTTGACTGAACAACTATAATACAAAAGCAAGACTTTGCTATAACTCTGATAAGCATATCTTAATTGATATCAATGAGAAGATCTATTAACAGCTACTGTCTTACCCTTAAACTTTTACTTAATATTAAGTTTAATAATAATGCTTGTTACATTTGTTGCTTTTGCTGTTTAAGAGGCTATGCATTCATAATGAGCACTAGGACAACTCACCAATTATGGCAGCAGTCTTCCTGACTATACCATTCTTCATCCTTGAAAGAGATCATTGACTTTTCCCCCCGTCAGACAGAAAAAAGACAAGAAATAAAAAGTGTAAACCTTGCGAATTACGTGTCTATTGGTATATTCAAGCACCAACTTAACCCTACAGACCACCACCACGCGCTTTATGACGTATATATAGATAGGGATGCTGGTGGGTGAGGAGGAACGCACACTGGCAACAGTAGTGCAAGCCACATGTGGCGAGTGACGTGCATCATGACAGCTCCACAATGGGGGGTGCAAACAATGCCTTCTGAAAATGACGAAGGGCATATAAGGATAGAAACTCTTAGCTACTTGTAATCGACTCATGTGCCTTATAATTTAATATTAAGCATTAACTGAATGATAATAAACCAACCTTGCCAAGCTTTATATCAATTTTCTAATCAGGCTACATTGTGCTGCATTCTAGAAGCTTTGGCCAAATGGTGAAGATAGTACTACTCTGCTTTGTCCATGGATTCAAAGGAGACGAAGAGACTTTCTTTCAATTTCCAGAAGTATATTCTATAGCCCATCTGTTGTTAATAAGACATCTTGAGGATTTCTAACAAGTACAACTCATAGCACCTACGGAATCTGGTTGCTGAGAAGGAATCCGGATTGAATGTCCGAGCTACGCTATATCCAAAATATGAGACGAAAGGTGATTTAGCTGCTTGTGTGGAGACATTTCGAGAATGGTATGCCCTCTTTTATATATATTACTACAATAGAATTATGATAACCAGATCTAGGCTTCAAGACCAGGTCACAGACCTAGAGCGTAACGCCGCAACACCACAGGCGATCCTAAATCCTTCGGTTGGGGTCATCTTAATAGCTCATTCAATGGGGTTCGTCATCACTCTTCTCCCTCCTTTCGTATAACATGCATTGATCCCCTTGAAATAGCGGTTTTCTGGCCTCGGACGCTCTCTTCTCAATCCTGACAAACCGTCCAAAAATATCTACTCCTTCATCTGCTACCCCCAAGGCTTTAATGTTCCCCCTAGTCCTTGGCCTCCTAACATTTGACACCCCCTTTAATGGCCTTTCTCGCTCCATGTTTGCCTACGGTGCCTTCAGCCAATACCAGAACCTCACCTCTCTCTATTCCATCGGAACATCGGTGACGTCATTGCTCTCGGGAGCTGGAACTGGAGCGGCGAGCAGTCAGCTTGCTACAAGGGGAATGGGAACGGTTGGTGAAGTTGGATCTGGAAGCACAAATGGAGGGACGACTTGGAAACGTTGGCAACTGCTTGCCGCAAGAACAGGAACATATGGTGCGGTTATTGCGGGTGGTGTTGCAGCATACATGAACCGCGCGGAAATTGCTGAATCGTTGTCTAAGATTAACAAGGAGACTATTTCAACCTCCTGGTCTCGAGTGAAGGCTGGCACGAATCGAGAGAATATCTATAACCAATTAAGTGCCGTGCCTGCATATGTGAGCAGGGAGAGTATTGGAGAGGGATTCGCGTGGATGGCGGGGCACTTGAAATTCGTCGGTGCGTTGATGAAGCCAGCACAGTTGAGAATGAGGCTAGAGAGGCTAGGTCAGTTGAAAGGTGTTGGGGTGGTTAATTTTTACACCAGCTTGGGGATAAATGATTATTGGACTGGCGGATACTTCATTCCGAAACGAACTTTCTGCGCGATTCCGTCTGAGAAGGATGAGGAGAGCGCATGGCCTATTTTTAGGGAGCAGCCAAATCCTAAAGCCAAGGATGAGGTTGCAGCTCATTGTGGGATGTTTAGACCTGAGACTAATCCAGGTTATGAGGATATGAGCCATAATGCGAGGGACTGCATAGTGGGATGGATCAGAGGTGAAGGGACTGGAGAGGTTGTTGATGGGTATGAAGTAAGTGAGTCCCACAGACGACGAAGTGTCAGTGAGGCAAGACTTTGGGATGATGATGGAAACATTCGACCTGAGTATGTAGAGAAAGAGCGAAAGAAAGGTATTAAAGTGGATGAAAAGGTGGAGGATGATGATGAGCTACAGCTACAAGCTATATTGAACGCTCCAGATATGCCTGAACCTAACGATGGGGGGATTAGCGACGATGAAGAGTTGAAGAAGGCTGCAGAGGTACCTTTGCCTATTGAGCAATTGGGAAAGGAAGCCATGGAGAAGATATGGGATGAGGATGAGGATGACAACTCGTCGAAGACGTGGCAAGAAAAGATCGGGGATCGTTTTGCCGGGATTTCGATACCTAATCTACCTTCGGTGCCTTCAATGCCAGTCATAAAATTCCCAGGACGTAAAAATACGGATATCACAGAGAATGAGCAGAGGCGAGTTACTGAAGCCGAGTCATCCAAGGAGACTAACATAGACGACAAGAATAACCCTGAAGGCCACAATGCAGAATCAAAAGACAAGAAACTTGAAGCTACTGCATCTAACAAGTCAAAAGAGCAGCAACATTCCCAAGCAAGTCAAGTGCTTAAAGAATGGGCCACCCCTCAAGGTGATGAAGCGAGGCAGCTGAGTGAGACTCCCGAGGCTCTTGCTGGTGAAAATAAAACACTCGGGCATGGCGATAAAGAAGAGAAGATGGACTAATTGTAGTTAAATACTATTTTAATTTTAAAATTCAAGTTGCCTGAGTTGTGCACAGCTTCCAGACGAGACTCTTGCCAGCTATTATAGTTTTAAGTAGGAATGACGTTTGAGTATCCACCCTTCAATGGCCGTCGAGCATATATTAGGGCTTCGCAAGATCGTGCAATACCGGTAAACATGACATAATGTCGGGATACACTGGGGTGGAGTAGAACGTGAAACGGTGGATACCAGTCACAGCCCTTTTCTGAGCGACCCAAAGGGTCTGGCAGATAATATGATTGACATTATACCCGCATTTAAGGAGAATTAATAGCGAACAGAAGTAGAAACGTATAAGAAGAACGATTAAAGAACAATTTCAGATTATTTGATACTGTTTCAGGGTAGTAGTTTAGAGAACTCAAGGTGCCTACGATTTGAGCTGTACCGGCTTGTGATTTTAATTGGTGTGGTGTATTGGTTTCCGTATTGCCAAAGTCAGATGGCAGCCTTGGGAGGGGTAGTATCGGACTCCGTGCCTTTTTTGCGTACGGACCTTATGGAGACCTCGTACTACGTGATCTCTCATATATATATAGAGATAGAGAGAGAGAGAGAGAGCTGTAACTGTCGTGGTCAAACAACACTATTCCTCCCTCTACTTCTACCGTACAGTACGCTAGTATGATTGCTACGACATTGTAACCGTAAGTACCGATCGTACAACCTTATAACATCCACACAATAGTAAAATATTAAAGTTAAATCTCGCTATAACCTCGTGATAGCGGCGCTGAAGAGTATCTAGGCCATGAACTGATACCCCGTGTCTGGCTATGAATAGATACCATCTGCACTCGCAGCCAACGTCAGATCAAATGATGTACAAGATACGGTTGCTTCACGGAAGTACTTTTTGACACCAGTGTAGGAAGAAGGTCGAAGTTCTTAGCCATTTGCATGGGGTTCTCATAGTAGTCTGGATAAGGGGATATGGCTCAGGTATGATGACAACAGGTCAGTAGACAGGTCCCGTAGCGTGGTCTGATTTACCGTTGTGACTATGTTACCTGAATCAGAACCTTCAAGTAGCTCGGTGGATTCCTATTAGTAGGCTGAAGTAACTAATAAAAATATCATTAAAATATGATCTAGCTCTATGATGCCTTATAATCTCTCTTTAAGTATGCTTCTTAAATGAGACGTAAAATGCCCCAGTTCCTGGTCCAAACCAAGGCTGCAACTTATCCATTTCCTCAGTGAAGACAGGAGTAGCACTAGCATCTTGGTGAAGCTACAGCTAAAAGTCAGTATTATTTATTCATCTTTAATTCATAGTAGCACCGCCGAAGTATACGGATGCGAACCTCAATACTTTCCCATCCGAGATAGTAGCAAGCCAACCTCCTCTCCTGTTCTGGTACCAGATGCTCCTTTGCTAAATCAAGTGGTACTCCATTGGTATCGTTGGTGTTTATAGCATATGTCCAATTACCTCCAGTAAATCCTTGCATGCGATAAGTATCTGTGAACGTCTTGTGCATCGAGTGTTGAAGATTTTTATCTTGGAGAGGCGAGAGAGGCGAGAGGTTTATTATTGCCTCTCGGGTGTTTAGCTACGGATTCTTCTAGTGTGAATAAGAACTCACAAGTTCGCAGATGGTCGCCTTAAAGCTTTTTGATAATTCACCCATCTGATCATCATTAAACTCGAACAGTAGAGATCTTGCACTTTTTTNGTGTTAGCTTGTTCACTCTAGTCCTCAACTCGGAACTAGTCCGCAATCCAGAGTCCTTAGGCCATTCTGTATCAGACAATTAATTATTAGTCTCAATTTAAATCCTCGAGAAGGAAAGGCACACGAATAACCCAACAGATTTCGTGTTTCTGTTTCGGTAGGCCGAACACTTGAGGAGATGTTATATAACCAAAGAACTGATCTTTGACTTCTCCGTAATATTTAATATGTTCGCGGAGTTCTCTGAAAGCTGGCGCTGAGATAGTAGATGTAGCAGGAAGAGTGAACCGAATGACTTCCGAGAGAACCATATTCCGTGTAAGTCTAGTAGATAGTTTTGACGTTTCGCACTCGCTATGTAGAATAAACTTTCGAATCGGTATTTAATTAGAATATCTATTTAATGGAGTAAGATCTGGCGTACGATATATAATCACAAAGATCTGTTCGGTAGGTCGTCTCAGACGTAAAAAGCATAAGTTATTGCGTTTCCTTTGAGCAGCCTAATTATCTATCTAGCTTCTATTCATGTCGTAGTCCATAACTACACTTATGTTATTTTTGATGAAAATGAATCCAAGCAGACTCTTAATTGACTCTTGTCATGTTGTCAAGCTACGCAACGACTGGGCCAGTGGCGGTGCTTTGTGGATCATTGTCTGTGTTCTACGCTTCTGATAGGAACGTTTGGACGGTGGTGGCTGTCTCGACATGGAACTCCGACGATTAGCTGCTGTAAGCTGAGTCCGGTGATTTAATTATCGTTCTTGCTGACAACCACCAACCTAATAATATTACTCCATCAACCCCTCTTCTATATTACTAAAATCATCACGGAATTCCACTGACACTGACAAATTAAGAATATACATGGTATACTAAATCTTTGCAGAGGCTCTAGCTTGAGATTTAGATTCCACAGTATTGGCATTGGCTGGACTTAGGCAAAAAATAGCGGATCGAAGGATAATTCTGATCGGACAGACCTATCACCGTTTGTTATTCTGATGATTTGGATTGGTAGAACTCCGCCCTTTTAGCATGTCCACCTCCAGCGACCTCGGAACTCCGAGTTCAACCGCGCAAGGAGAGCAAGGTTCCTTTCGGTGCAGTATCTGTTCCAAGCAATTCGACAAAAGTAGGTTCACTGTCCAAATACAACATGTATTTTGTCAAGATATATCTTGTGTGAAAAAACATTAACAAATCGGAAAGAGCTTTCTCGGAACCGGCATGTCCTCTATTGCCGTCAGAAACTGCTTGAGCAACCCCCCTCTCGTCAAAAGTCATGCGAGCGATGCCGACAGGACAAGACCCGATGTGATCTAGGACGACCACTATGTTCCCGGTGCAGACTACGAAGACTTACTTGCTTGTACAAACAAATGTCCCAACATCCCCCGAGTCCTCAGCCACAAATATTAGAAGAATTCCAGGGGCTTACACATATACTCCCCAACCAAGCACAAACTCCGATGGTCCTTGACGTAACCCCTAACCAGCAAGAGCAGGCTTACGTGTCTAAAACACCTGGTTCATATAATTACACAGACCCTACGGAGACTAAGACAGTTGGAGCGTCCTACACTCCCACCATTCTAGAATTAGAAAGCTTGGGCGGAGAGATGCAAGTGGGTTCCTATGATTCATTTTATGCTCAACCCCCATCCCAATTTCCGAATCAACAATTTCAAAACTCCGAATGCTCATCTACGCACGACCCTTTATCGTGGCACGGTGACACAGGTCAAAAGGGAATCTACAATACACTTATGCCTCAAGGTCAAGTCTCGAGGCTGGATATTCTACCAGTTATGAGTACAACCAGAGAACCATCTGATTTATACATTAAGTAAAGCCTTTTCATTCTGCTTTCAATCCTACATAACTAACATATAACTTTGGTCCTTGGTATCTTGTTGGTACAAGCTCTATCCCACTAGACTTAACCGATAATCAAAGCATTCCCATATCAATGCCTCTATCTCCATCATACTACAACAAAAGCCTATTTAAAAGAAGAAAATTGCCTTTTCACTCCCAACTTGGCTGCGTTTTTCTAATCGAAACATTACGATCATATCCTCGAATGATGTTGTCAGACACTCCCCCACCATTCATTCATCCGACCTGCAAAGGCACGAATGAGGATGGTCTCTCGTATATGTCGCAGGAACAGGAAAATATAATGAAGGAACCGCTTGCTATTTGCAAAAGCATTATGCAAATCTATTCTACAAGGAAGTGGGAGACTAATGGCCTCTTATGGCGGACTATAGAAATGGAACAATACCGCCTATATAGCGAGGTGAGTAATCCTTCTAATCTGGCATTCCTATTAAGCCCCCCGAAACATTTAATTTTTGTTGTCTTCCAAAGTACTAGATAATTAATTATTTAAATAGCATATCAGTTTTGACCCTTGGAGCTTATTAGCTGCCGTTCAAGCAATATCGATATACATCATTCTCGCTAGCTTGGATGGGGATTCTTCGCATCCAGGCGTTGTTAACCCAAATCTTCTGCTTACCATGTCGGCAAGTCGCCCTGCACCACCTCTATTCTGAGAAAATTAATTGTTCTCTAGGTCGTTGCTTCGAGAATTGAAGACTCTTATAGTCATGGAAGCAATATTCAAAGTAATGAATGGCGCAATTGGATCCTACAGGAGTCGACGAATCGGTGAGCAGGATGGTTTATTAGATTCATATCTACTTAGAAGCTCACTTCTCTATTATAGAACTTTTATTTTACTCTTCATCATCAACATGCTCTTCAACATCGACATAGGTATCACCGCAAATGTCTCCGATCAGATCCTAGCTCTCCCACTACCAGCCACCAAATCTCTCTGGGAAGCAAAGACAGAATCGGAATGGAGAAAAGAAAATACAATATACCTCGCTAAGAGAGGAGATAAACCCATTTTAACATATGGAGATCTCGTATTGTTTCGACATGCGAGCGATATCAGTGAAGACCCTAATTTTGAGCAGTTGAGTTACTGGTGTTCTAATTTTGATGGGTTTGGGAATTTTATATTAACGACTGCTATGTCTGTTTGATGGAGCTTATATACGTATGCTTTATGCCAATAGAGTTCTCTATATGCGCAAGGTTCTAATCTCATGCCAATCCCAACAATCTCTATAGCTGCTAGCATATTATCGATGTTACCGACATATGTAGAAGTAAAATTCAATTTTAAAAGGGGTTAGAATGAGGACAATATATCTGGGAAAGAATGGAAAATCGATACGAGTTAAGCAGTCATCGTAATCAAACGTTAAACTTCCTCATTGTTACCCCAAGAGGATTAGTTAACTTACTACGGTTAAGCACTTACGTACGTAAGGTATTGTATTTATATACTGTTAGTACTAGTAGGGGGATGTAATAGCCTTGTCCATATTCGACAGTAGTTCTCACGTCTTTTGGCTAGAGTACGCTAAGAATTTGGGTGCTGGAAGTGCCCTATAATTATAGCAACCTTCAGCCCGTTGACGATCTATAATACGCTGTAATTATAGGGAACTTTAGGGCACTAGCTCACACGAATGCCTATAACCAATTATGTAATGATGTGGCCCGTGCACATTCAGTGTCCCATCAATAGTTTTGCCGCTGTAACTCTGTATATTTATTAATGACCAACTGCGCCGTGTGGCTGCATGGCATTCTTGGCACAACACACCTTATTATTACTTCTCCATAAGTTGACTTCAAGAAAATCATTGTATAAATCATGCAAAATTTGCGTATTAACTGTTCTAGACCTCTAAAATTATATCATTATTCGAATTTACAACTACTGAAACTATTATTTTGTTTACTTGAATGCACTCTAATTTCCTGACCTTAAATATTATCGTAACCTATAATCCTGTATGAGACCTTGTTTAGTTGACTCCTACTTCGAACATGAAAATCATTTTCATTTTCACGATTAGACACTTGAATTGTAGCAAAATTGGTAATGATGCTGTATAAACTTATCAATGATGTAATGATTTACCAAGACTGTGGATTGGTTACCATAGCTACAATAGGAAGAGTAGAGGTAGCAGAAGTAGAAGTAGTGAGAAGAATAATAATGGAGAAGTAACACGAAAGCGCATCAAGATCATTGGATTAACTGTTTCCTTACTAATTTCAATGTAAGCGCACAAGTCCGTGAATGCAGTACCGGTAGTTATCGGCGGTTTTTGTGTGGATCTTTGTCAGAGGGGCCGTGTCAATTTAGTCGAGGCCAACAACTAATTACCTTTGAATCCCAGTTTAGCATCGTATGATACAAGATGAAAGTTAAAGGTTAAAAAGTATAAAAAATGAACAATACATAAGTTTGTCTATCTTAAAATAGCATCAGCTTTAACCTGACTACGCACTATGATTAGTGAAGGTCATACTGTACTGTAAAGTGCCGGTAGGTTAAACCAATCGTTCGAGGTACCGTACGCTATCTGGTATTACGGTGGGTCAGGGGAGAAGGACCTGTGCAGATTAGGAATGCGCAACCATGGTTACTGCTTTAGGAAGGAGGGAGCTATTTGAGTAGACATTAACTAGTTTCCACCTTCCCATTGCATGCAAGGCCCGGGGCTACCACGCAGAGAAAAATTGCAATGCAAAGTTCCGGCAGTTAGTAATCACCATGGAGCATACTTGATAAGTAGGCTAGAAGCCCGACCTTCTTGGCATTTCTTTTTTGAATTTTACTGCAGTCCGTAATTATACATAATGGCGACCAAAAGACCAAATTACGCGCACGCTGACACCGATATCTCTCTCGAGAACGGTGACAGCAGTAGCGATTCCAAGAATAGCGACAGCTACCACCATGTGAAGGGACTCGATGCTAAAACTCCAATTGGAGAACCATTTGCAAAATCAAGTGGAATTGACTTGCCTTTCTATGAGACCGATCCATCCGATGGAAGAAGGGACAGTGTCGTCGGCTCTGCAGAAGATCTCGTCACACGTGTCATTGACCTCGAAGATGACCCAACTCAGAACCCATGGACATTTCGCGTGTTCTTCCTAGGTACGTCGAGGTAACTTGTTGTATTGGATTAACGTCTTCGAGGCCATTAAAGCTGACATATCTGTAAAGGACTTGGCTTGTCGTGCTTCGGCTCTGTGCTTCAGGAAATCTTCTACTTCAAGCCACAGACTATCTATGTCTCGGTGATCTTCTTGACTGTTCTCGCCTACATTCTTGGTGAGGCAATGTCGTTCCTTATTCCACGTAAGGGTGCCATCGGCCGTTTTCTTAATCCATTTCCATTCCACATGAAGGAGCATGCCTCGATTACCCTCATGGCCTCAGCAGCATCGCAATCTGCGTTAGCGACTGAAGCACTGGCTGCCCAAGACCTGTTTTATGGAGGTTATCCCAACAAAGCGGCGGGTATCTTTATTGTCATCACGTCGCAGCTCATTGGTTTTGGCCTGGCTGGTTTGCTCCGCGAAGTTCTCGTCTACCCGACCCATATGCTCTGGCCGATGAATTTGCCTATTACTTCGCTTTTGGAGTCTTTGCACGGAGATAAGACAATCGCAAAGCAACGCCTGAAGATCTTCTATATTATCTTCTTTGTATTCCTGATCTGGGAAATTTTCCCAGAGGTAAGCACTACATACCTCTAAGTGGCCAAGATGCAAGAAAACTAACTTGCATTCACTAGTACATCTTCACTGTGCTTGAAGGCGTGTCTATTTTCTGCCTCGCGCATCAAGACAGCCTTGTCTTCACGAATCTCTTTGGTGGAGCCAGTGGGAATGAAGGTGTCGGCTTCTGTATGTCTTCTCTACCCCTTTCCCGTTAATCTGTATACTGACTGAATACCACAGTGGCGCTCAGTTTTGACTGGAACTACATTGCTCCTTTTGGTTCCCCATTGTGGCTACCGCTATATACTCTCGTCAACGAGTATATCGGCTACCTTGGTTGTATCATAATCTTCATGGGGCTTTATTATAGCAATACTTTCCGAGCCCAAGACTTTCCTTTCCTAGCACAGGAACTTTTCGATGGTACATCGAACGGAACCGTCTACAATGTTTACAACCAATCGCAAATTCTCAACAGCAATTTCGAGATCGACAATGATTTATTAGCCGCCAAGGGATCACCGTTTCTCACTGCCTCTTATATAGGATATCTCATCACTTCTAACATGGGCTTCACAGCAACGTTTGTGCATATGTTGCTGTGGAACTTCGACGACATCAAAGAAGGGTGGCTTTGGCTTAAGCCGTCAAATCTTAAGAAGTTTTTACAACCAGGCGCCTGGAAGTTCTGGCAAAACCAAGAATCGCCAGAAGCTCGCTTTGAAAGGAAGCAGAACGACCCAAAGCTTGATCCTCATTACAAACTTATGATGAGCAATTTATACAAGGAAGTGCCACTTTGGTGGTGGGGTGCAGTCCTTGTCATCTGCTGGGCAGTGGCTCTTGGTTGCCTCTATGCTCTGAAGTCAACTCTCCCTTGGTGGGGCTTCTTGGTGAGTACCATCATGATGACGATTTTCCTTCTCTTCTTCGGAGCGCAGTACGGAATCACAGGCTTCCAGTTCAATATTCAACCGATATGCCAAACCCTTGCGGGCTATATGTTCCCAGGAAAACCTTTAGCTAGTAAGAACTACTTCCTGAAAGCCCATTAAGATCTCTGACTCACCTGACAACTCCAGATATGTATTTCACCTGTTTCACATTCAACTCTATGCAACAGGCTCAGCTTCTCGCACGGGATCTAAAACTAGCCCAGTACGTTCATTTGCCCCCAAGGCACACCTTCACTGTTCAAGTCATTGGATGTGTGATTGGCGCCATCTTGAACTGGGTTATGATGATATCGTAAGTCCAAATATCTTCTTCACAACATCACATAACTAACCCCCCCGCTTCAGGATTGTCGACAATCAAGCTCCAGTTCTACTAGGTATCGATGGCTCCAACATTTGGTCTGGTCAAAATGTCCAGCAATTCAATACCCTCGCCATTTCCTGGAGTATTGCCTCCAAAATGTTCTCCATCGGCTCCAAATACCAATGGGTGACGATTGCATATCTACTCGGCTTTATTGCT
The DNA here is from genome assembly GCA_002812745.2 of Scytalidium lignicola. Taxonomy (NCBI): domain Eukaryota; kingdom Fungi; phylum Ascomycota; class Leotiomycetes; genus Scytalidium; species Scytalidium lignicola. The sequence goes on from NCSJ02000072.1 coordinate 50,632, forward strand.
CCTGTCCCGTTTTGGCTCATGAACCGCTTCTTTCCACACCCGGCATGGCGATATATCAACACTTCTATCATCCTGTGGCAAATGGGCTATTTGTTCGTGGGCATCAACTCAGCTATCACCATGTTCTTCGGTCTCGGCTTCTTTGCTCAATGGTATCTGAGGAAAAAGTACCCGAACTTCTTCATCAAGTACAACTATATTACTTCTGCGGCGCTCGATGGTGGTACCCAGGTCATGGTCTTCATTTTGACCTTTGCTGTATTCGGCGGTAGTGGAACAGCTAGACCCTTCCCGTAAGTGATCCATCCCCTGGAGAAATCTCAAACACCATGGGCATGATAACTAATGTATACCGATCCAGAATTTGGGCAGGCAACCCAGACACTTCCCTCCATAACCTTGACTACTGTAAAGTGGACACGGCGGCCTATAACTAAAGGTCTTCTGTGCTAGTGCGAGCGTCAGTACACCATCACAGCTCGCGATATTGCACATCTCCCGCATGATCATTTCGAGATCACGTGGATACTTCCTATGTATGATAGGCTTAAGTGATTCGATTGTATTGTACCTAGCAGTTCAAGAAAGTATTTACCATTCTTGAGATTGGACAATTTTACATTTCTTTATTCTAAATATTGTATAATATTTAAGGTTTAGCCTTCGAGGTCTCTGTATGTAAATAGAAACGTAAGGGGAACAGAAAAGAGATGTGCAGTATTTGTTGAATGGCAACAATGTAGGGGAACTTCAGAAGGATTGAACTGATTGTATTCAGAGTTACAGGTTTAAGATCTCTAGTATATACAGAATAGTACAGAATAGGGGTTTTAACCTACGGCAATAGCTGTAAGCAATTGCCATAGTTGTAGCGACTATATTCTTACTGTATTCAACGGAACTAACGGTGGAGTTGATGAGTTGTTGAATACTACCGCATGTGGCATATCCAATATTCATAATTTGCATATATCACAACAGTATTTAAAGATTTAGACTAAAGTTCCCCGTCTCTAATTTTCCCAGTATTCTCTCATCCTCCTCGTTTTGCCCTTTCCCTGAATTCTGTATCCTGCTCTCTTGCTTGGTCTTGATTCACCACCTCCGTTCAGATGTCAAACTGCCAAAACGCCCAACGCGCGACCCCGAGGACCAGATTTCGCTATGCTTGGAGAACATGTACCAAGTCGTTCTCCGGGTCAAAGGGCACACTCTCAACCACCCGTGGCAACAACAGCAATAAAAGTAACAAATACCAGCGGTGCATCACTCTGTTTAAGAGAAAAGATGATTTGGGTGGTAAGACCCGCCGAACATATGCATAATTCCGGTTATGGCATCCCGCCAATATCGCGACCTAATTAGACAGATACATGGCCCGGTATGGAAAGAAAGGCCAGCAGACCAGCGGGGAGGGATTGGGTACCTGCGGCCCCAGAAAAGAGTATGGAGGGACTCAACCCCTGAGATTATGGTATCGTGCAGTCGGCTGGACTCAACAAATCTCTCCGCTGTCACATCCAACAGGAAGACCGATTATGTCGCCTCGTTCATTACACGTCGCTGCCCCAAACGGGATATTTAGATAATACGCAGGTGTCGGAACCGGTTTTGAGAGATACGAGGTTTTTTTAATTTTTATCAAATACATCCTATAGCTTTCAATCGTCGCAAAATCCAGTGAGTGATCTACCCTATGATAATAACTTTGCTCTGATGCTCTTGTCCCTACACTCCCCATGTGTCGACCAATCTTGTCGAGCAAGTTCTTTTAACATACCCTTTACTTCAATGAGCTACTATCAACGGCTGTTTAATAAAGAATCCTGCTAGAACTCTGCTTTCCAGACTACCAGTTTGTAACCATCTAGCCCATCGATGATTGAAGGCAACAGTGAGATTCGTGAGCACAGCTCGGGAGTGTTACGGTCCAAATTACATGCGAGCAACTATTACAATATCCTCAGCGTGGGCTCTATAGCTGGTTCCTAAAACTCCAATAGTTTATCAATGACGTTTTGGAATCTGCTATCTGACCATTTTCCTAGAGCGATACCTCTTACCAGCGAACTCAAAGATTTTGCGGGCAGATAAATGATAACAAGAAAGAAATAAACACAATTCCACTGTTAGAATTCACCAATCTTTAGATGAGTCATCTCAAACATTGCAAAACTCAACTTCAGGTATATTACAACAAAAATTTCAATTATACTTCGCATACAGTATTAAGCTTCCCTCGGAATAACAAGTACTTATGATGAGTCAATCTTTTTNATGCAGTCTAAGGTGAACTTCAAGTCTTAAATCCAACTCTATTTACACTCAATGTGACGGATAATTTACGTTCAAAAAGTTAAAATTATATTTAGACATAACTGTTAATTATAATCATTATAGGTTGTCGTAAAACTTGCCCGTAATAAATGAGATGTTAAAAGAAGCAGTATTATATCTAATCAACCAAAAGTATGCAAAGGTGCTTAATGGATCCGAAATACTAGTGAATTATCTTTTACTATTGACTTTTACGTTACAAAACTACAGCGATTTCTTTTTTAACCAGTTTAACGTCTTATATGCCCCTCTTCATCAACTTATGTTTGATCCAGTTTATACTAAAACATTACTTTTAACATTGGGTCTTCTACTTGACATAACTTACCATATTAAAGAGTTATACTTGTAGTTTGTATTCATAATATTATATGTACTCAAATCTCAAATCTCAAAAAGCTTGAAGTTTCATATCTGTTTAATGTATAAATGCCATATCCGAATACCTTGCCAAAGCTGAATCACAGGCGGCGCTTGTTTTGCGATGGCCTTCGAAAGCTTGACAATTGGGAGATAATAATACAGAACGCAGAAACACAAATTATGAAGGAGCAATTTTCATGACATTATCCAACGATTCATAAATTTATGGAGGTACCTCTGAGCATTATTTTTATTTTTATTTTCCGAGACCCGAAATTGCCGCTTACATAACTATTTTGTGCAGCCACTGGTCGCCATACATAAATTAAACCACGCCAGATATTAATTATACTGTGATAGAGAGTCGTTTACGTCCGTACCAGTAAACGTGTAAATAAATAGAGCTAAGAGCCCCAGAGCGCCCCATTGCTTATTCACGTAGCGAACCCTACGCTGCAGAACGCGCGGTACCGTACCTACAGAGCTACAGTACTGTACCGGTAGAAGAAAGAATGGAGAGGCTGTAAGACCATAAGTACTCCACTCTTTAATCCATGTCTAATATAGTAAGCCCACGGCCATGGGATGGTCCTGTACAGTACATTTATGGTCCACGGGGTTGCACAAACCATGTGGTACTGTACTTAATTACTGTACTATACATACACACAATCCAGTATTGTAAACACTTTATCCCAGCTAGATAGGGTTTGCATCGGCACAATGCGCCCGAGGAAGAAAATACAAGGTGCGGGTTTCTATCGACAGATCTGCTGGCGAGATTACCTGTCGGTTGTGTAGCCGTGTGTCACCCCAGCGATTGAAGAGGTAACGCTGTAACAATGCTGCACTTGTACAGTGGCGATCTCAAAGTTGCTTTCATTGTTTCCATTCTACCAGTGCGGATTGCTCTACAGGAGTGGACGTACCTCCGTCGTAAACGGTGCATTTCTCGGTGGAATACTTTCGGAGGGTATGATTGCCGATCGATCAACGTTTCGAAAATCACTTTTGTATGGAGTGATTATGTTTCGTGACTCGCTTGACTTGGTTACATATGGAATACATGGTTCTATGTGACAAATACTGTACTGTCAGGATGTTCTTTTTCTAATGTTGCAGTGAAAACTAGAGTGGTTACAGTACTGTGGATAATCACTGCTCCAGTGCTTTCTGCAGGAATAAGGGATGGGGGCAGGGGCCGAGAAATGCGTAATTCGGTTATGGAAAGGACCCAAGTAAGCAAGCATGCTGCAAGCGATCTTAAATAATGTCTTACACCCCTCTCCTGAATGCTACTCTGTTATGCAGATCGCGCATTGGTAGGCCCACTTATGAAGAGGAGTCCGAGGAGAAAGGGGCGGATGTTTTTCTGGAGGGTGGAATCTCTTGGACGAGGTATTTTGAGCAAATGTGCAAGTAAAGTGTATGTAGAGGTTACATTGACATCGGTAGGCACTTCGAATGTACCGCTATCGCTGTACTGTACCTGCATCCTGCGGATGTCTGTATGCATCACTTTGAAAAAAGAAACAGAACTGGATCACTTGGAGGAGTGCCAAGACAAAATAGAGCAATAATGGTGTATATTAATAACCAATAAATAGAGTTGATTGCTTTATCAAGATACGGAAACTCCTTTCATGTACTTTTTTTTNGGTCATTCTATCAAAAGAAAGAAAACAGGCCCTCATCTAGTTCATTGTCCATCCTTGCACAGTGGACACGGGTCCCTTGAACACCTTCTTCGCTCTGAAGAAGTAATCTACCGTGCTGATCATTGCCACTGCAACAAACATCACCAAACTCCAGTTAAACGATTCCGCATCTATGGGTGTATTATTGGGCCAGAAGCACCAGAAGAAGGCGAAGATAGAATACGTGAATCCGCAGCCATTGACCAAGACACCCCATTTGCCCAAGCTCCATCGAGCCTTTGGCAAGAGTTCGGGGTGGTAGATACGTCGGTACAAAACACATCCGATGGAAATGGTATATGTGATCATAAGCGAGACCAGGTTGAGAGAGATGATGGCGTTGAAAGCTACATCGGAGCCGATGTTGATGAGGGAGAGCAGGACCGTGAACAAGCACGTAACGGTCACTGAATTGACAGGGACCTGAAGCTTAGGGTGCACATACGAGATCCACGCGGGGAATGGAAGGCCCGCATCACGAGCAAAGGCCCAGGTTTGACGCGAGGTGGACAGATTGAAGGAGACAGTTCCGGCGAAGATGAGGATGATGACGATGGCGGAGAGACCGTTGACGCCGCCGAGGGAGACGGTGTTCTGGAAGACCCAGAGATGGGGGTAGCCCGTGGCATCGTTTAGGGCACCATCGAGGTCGGTGATGCAGAAGAGGTAGGAGATGAGGAAGACAAGACCAAGAGCTGCGTTTAAGAGGAAACTTCCAATGATTGCTCTGGGAACTGTGACACCTGCATCTTTAGTCTCTTCGGACATGTGAGCCGCAGCATCGGAACCTTATTTTTGCTTTTGTGTTAGCAAACTGGGGGAAAAAAGTAAAGCGAAAGGGGAAAAAAGCAAAAANCCCTCATATGTGAGAACGTTTGGGCGGATTTCGATGTAGATAAGACATACAGATGAGACCGTAGATGGCTGAAATCTGACCAACCATCAAACTCAACCCCGTTGAACTCCATCCTCCCTCGTTCACGAATTTCGTGAAGACGACATCAGCGCTGTTGTGTGGCGATAGGACCCAGAATATGATCATGATGGACAAGAAACCTCCCACGTGGACCAAAAGCATCATATTCTGGATGAAGGGCATGGCTTTCGAACCCCAGACATTGAGAACGAAGACGACGAGGGTGACGGCAAAGACAAACAGCGTGCCTTGCCAGTTCGTCGCATCATAGCTTGGATGATTGACTTGGATCTGGGCTTGGATTAGGGTGCCAACGAGGAAGGGACCAGACGCGGTTCCGGCTTGCCATGAAAGTGTAGACATCCATCCCGTCAAGTGACTGAGGTACTGCTGGTATTGGGGCGGCGAAAACTCGGATACCCAGTGGTATTGTCCTCCGGAAGTTGGGGCCATAGAGGCCATTTCGGCGAGGGAGATGTTGACGAAACTCATTCCAACGAAAGTCCAGATATATGTCCAGAAAAGACCGGCGGGACCGCCATCAACCAAGCCTTGAGTGGTAGCGCTGAACGGGCAAAAACGTTAGAGGCTGTTGATGAGGCGGGCAAATCTCAAAAGCCAGCGTAGATAGGAGGACTTACACTAAAAGCACTTCCCACGTTCCTTGCAGAATGACAGTAAAACTCAATGCAGACAATGGCCGGAAATTTCTCTGCACGACGGAAGCCGACAATGTCAGTAAAAAGATCAATTAAAAAAAGGGTTCAATCACTGCAAGCACAATAATGCATCTCTCTTACCCTCAATTCCTGAACCTTCCCCATCCGGTCCATGTCCTTGCGATCATTCTGGGTAGAGCCGAGATAGCCATGGTAGTTGTCATCGCCATCATCGGGTGGTGTCTCAATACCATCAAAGTTTTCGACCTTGTCAATTGCGGTGGACACGCCCCGCGATTTTGGCAGATGCTCAGCCATAATAGCGCATCAAAAAATAAATATATCTAAAGAAGAACAAAGGTCTCTCTTCAAAAAGCCAGGAGGAGCTGAATGAAGAAGTAAAGAGGGAAGTTTTGTCAGGATTGGAAAAGAGAGAGGAAGGCAAAATGCAAGTTGGAAAAAGAAGGTTCGAAAATGAGGGGTGGAAAAGAAAAGGCACGGAATGGGCTGCCTTTTTTGCTTGGCTTTGCACCTTGCAGCTGTGAGAGAAGGCTTGAGGAAGATTCTATTGGCACGGGCAAGCTATATCTGATATTCCCATTGCTCAATCTCGTTGCGTCGGGGGGACCGCCACGCGCAAACCAGGATGGTGGAGGAGGTGGTTATGTTTGTGGTATGTAGTACCGGTATCAGAACCCTTGATGGAACCCGTGGCAACCCTGGAGAAAACGAGGTTTCTGTGTGACTATTGGCGATGTATCACTGCAGTATATGGCAGTTAGTGTAAAGAGTTAGCATGGTACATGGTACGTATGTACTATACATTAACTGAGTTAGTGCGGTACCGTCTGACCGGCGGTACAACACCGCGGGTCCAGTTACGGTGCTGTGGACTGTCTACAGTTACTCTGCCGTCGTATCAAGATCGTAAACAATACCCCAAACGAGGAAGCTCTTGGCCGACAAATTTCAATGCCGTGCTGCAAGCCCCCTCGCCACCACTAGCAGCCAAATTATTCGCCATGTGCTGGCCGAGGAAGAAGCAAAAGAATTCAACGGGGGCTGGAAGGATGGATGCGTTATCACCACCACCAGCAGCTCGCTTGCACCTCAGCGTTGCATTTGTGGCTTTCGACATTGCGTCCCAGCTGGGAGCGGGCGTACTAGAGGTGCAGTAGGGCGAGGGCAAAGGAGGAAGAAAGGGGATAATTCCTACAGGACTAACACAGTACCGGTATTGTGTACAGAAGAGTCTAGTACTGTACAGTACGTACGGTACGAAGAACCCGCAACTTCCCATTGGCGGCGCCACCACCACTTTACGCTGCAACCCACCCAGCAGCGTGCGGTTTGATATGGTTGGGTGGGCGTAGGCGTTGGCAAAGGCGTGGGCAGGATGATTTCTGCAGTTGCAGTATTGTCCGGTGGGTACCAATACTGTACAGTACTGTAGTTGATGGTAATTAATTAATTATGGCTTTTTGCTGACTTGCGCTTACTGAGGTGGCCAGCAAGGTTCCGGCCGAGGACCTTTCTCCGGCATCGCTCGAGGTTGTCTTGGATCTTCCCAACTACTGTGCTGTACTGTCCAAGATAATTACTATATTAGCACAACGGGGCCGGTCTCACTGAGACGACCAAACAAAAAANCAAAAAAAANTGAGTCTCGAGACCCTTTATGCTACCTCTTTGACCACGAACCAAATAAGTTGCCGCGTCGGGAATCTGCGGTACGGTATCAACGGCGACGGCGCGCCCCTCTCAGCACACGATGGAAGGGCACCACCCCATATGGTTCGAGCACTTGCTCTCACTTGTTCGCGCATTCGCGCATCGAGTTCGCACCTTTTGCTTGGTCTCTAACTCCATCCAGAAGTAGGTCTATTGCCCGGATCTTGGCTCGCTTTCGGAGCCCCTTCTCTCCTCCCGGCTCCATCGCCGAACACCAACAGGATCACGTACCGGCCCCTGTGGGCTCCCTGATGTGGAAATACAAGTACAGGAATGGCGAACGGAGGGACCTTTCTGAGAGTTCGTCGCCATCGTCCCGATCCCCGCTAGGACAATATTATCCCGCGCCCTTGCGGGCACTTAAATAGCTGGAAACTTGCGAGTTACGAGTACAGTGCGGGTCCTGTTGTCCTGATTGCACTACCCGATTACTGTATAGTATGATTGTATTGCACGGACTCCAAGCCAAATCTGCTCGAGAGGAAGGTTCTTTCCTTCGAGGTTTGGAAACATGGGGCGATACCCTGATACACCTCGAGAAGGAGTCGGATCCCCTATCCCTCATCGCTGGGCAGAGACCAATGCGAGGCTTGTTTGAGAGCATTAATTGTTGAGCAAAAAGGCATAGATTCAGACTCCGACTCCAGGCACGGCTCGTAGTAAAAAGCCACAGACTGGTCCCCTGAGCCACAAAAACAAATCAAGAAATCAAAAATCCGCCTCCGGCACTGGATACCACATTCTGGGGCGGCGATGATCGCATTATGGCGTTATTGTCCACGGTATCTGTGTGTGATCTGTGTGTCTCTCCCACCCCCCTTCTCCCTTCTCCCTTCTCTGTCCCGCGTCTTCGGCTGTCTCATTCTCTCCCTGCTCCGAATCTTCATCCTCATCGCTGTGGGGGGGTGTAAGCGAAATCTCACGGCCGAGTCCGTACTCCTTGTGTAACAGATGCCCTACAGTATCGTACCGTATTCAAGGCCCAGATCTTCATACCCCAAAAACAGAGAGCCGACATTGCTTCTTCTTCATGGTATCCACCAAAACACAAAACAGAGCCTCTATTCAGGCCTCTTTCCCCTGCCCCTCATGCGAAAGCCGTGATGTGATTCGCAATCGGTACCGATCTCTATTCTCCAGGTAAGCAAACGAATTATGTACAAAGCAAGTACGTAGGAAGGGGTGTTATGCACGTATGTCGGTACGGTTACTGCAGTCAGAAAGGACCGTACGGTAATTAAGTATCACAGCATTAAACGAGGGGGGTTTCTATCCTGCAGTACTGTACCTTGTCAATGTCTCTGAAGAATTTGATTATCCAAGCCTCACCCCAATCGAGATGGCGTTCGGCAGAACCAGACCTTTGGGTGCTTCTGTTGGCTGACGAATATTCCATCACACAATCTCACACACAAATACGACGCTGGGAGGGGAAGGGGGGGGTTTGTGTGTGTATCTCTCTGTCTCTCTCCCTCCCTCTCTCTCTCTTTCGNCTCGCCCGCTCGCTCGCTCCTCTCTGCCCACATCACACAATTCTCTTCTCGCACATTTTGCTGTGCTGGATCTGGATTTATCCTCGCGTACTTGGCTTGCTGCATCAACGGCATAACATGCTTGCTTAAGCTCTAGGATCGTTCCTGTGGCTCCCGGGGACCTGCGCACGCGAATATGTACCAGAGCTGATAACGACACCACAACAAAGACACACTTATTGATCTTAAAAGACTTTCGGTCCCTTTTTATCTTTTTTTTTTCTCCTCCGAGTATCCAGCGCCGTTATTCAGTCCTTCCTTCATTTAGTTTACGGAGGAACCCTCTTTTTCTTCTTTCCTATAAATGTAATAAGGGAAAATGGCCATCGTGCCTCCGGCCCAGCTTATCACCAACACCGACAAGGCTGGCTTGATCGTCGTGGTGACCACCTTCTTCCTGTCCGTTATCTGGCTGAGTCTTTTGGTGAGATTGTATATACGGTTGAGGGTCAATGGTCCCTGGAAGATCGACGACTCTTGTGTCGCTGCAGCTACGGTAAGCAACACACTTTTCAACTCCATGCACAGTTTCTTTTTCTCTTTTCTTCTATTCTGTTCAGTTTGCTCAAATAAGACAAAATAAAAANGTACAAGCTCCAAAAAATAAAAGCTAATGGCAGTCTGTTATGGCCTTTAGGTTCTTTCTTGCGCACGTTCCGCTGTCGTTTACCTCGGAGTCTCCAGAGGATTTGGGAAATCAGCAACACTCCTTCACGGCGATGATTTCCTTAAAATAGGAAGGGTAAGACTTTGCTGTTACATGTACCACCTCCACCCCCCCCCTCCCCCTCCTCCAATTTGCGGTATGGAAAATTTATATAGGAAGTCTTGTTTCAAAAAAACTAACGAACAATAAAATGTTAGGCTGTCTTCGCAGACGAGATCCTCTTCAGTATCGCCTTCATGCTCTCGAAATGGAGCGTGGTTTTACTCTGCATGAGACTTACGCCTAACAAAACACATTCGCGGGTCCTCTGGAGTTCTTTTGCTCTGGCAACAATATGGGCCGTGGTATCCATTTTATTAATCAGTGTGAACTGCGACCCTACACATACTTTGGCTGACCTTGCTGCGCATTGTCCCAATATTGTCAGTGCACCTACCCTCTACTCAGTTCATCGATAAAATGGTATTTTGGACTCGAGCTTACTGTTTAGCAGGTAGCACGATGGAAGGCGAGTATCGGATTGGATATACTCACGGAGGTCGCCCTCTTCTGCGGGTGTATGTATCTTGTTCTTGGTCTCAAGATGTCATTTAGCCTCAAGTCCATTGTGGTTTGCGCTTTTGGCATTCGACTTCCGTAAGCATTACCCAGAACTCTTCAATTGGCCCTTTGCTTTCCTATTCTACACAAAACTTTAGAGATAGTACTAATCTTTCCCTTCAGCGTCATCATATTCGCCGGCCTACGTTTAATGGCCGTAGATAACGAATTATCCTCCACCGATCCAACTCTCATCGGCGCCTTCGCCTCAGCCTGGATGCAAGTCGAACTCGACTACAGTATCATGAGCTGCACTCTCTCTTGTCTCGGCGCCTTCCTAAAGCCCTTCAGCCAAGAAATGTCTCCCTCGAGATCAGATACCCAGCGAAGTTACCAACTCAGCAACTTATCATCCAGTGGCGCTCGCGCGACCAAAAGGAGAGGGAGCAGAGATATGCCAACGCTAAGGAAAGATGTAGTATTGACGTCGACGNCGACGGTGTCGCATAATAATATTCCGAGTGATACCCAGAGTCTGGAGAGCAATGATAGTAGGCAGCGTATCATTATGAAGCAGGTGCAGTGGTCGGTGGAGAGAGACAGTCCGAATACTGATCCTGTGACGCCTTGAATATTACTACTTGTTTGAATGAAAAAAAAAAATTTCCGATAGGCCAGGTGTTCATGTGCATGTGAGATACATTGTTGTACAAGAAAGGGATCATGTAGTCTAACCCTTTCGGCCCTTCTTTGATATTAAAAGTTTCTCTTGTATAATCTTATTACTTGTGTAATTATTTTAGGAGCTTTGTAATCTTGAAAAAAATCATATAATTTAACACTTGACGTATTATGTTGAGGTTTTGGGGCTGTTTTGGCGCCTTTGTGAGCTGCATTCAACCCTTCCTCCTCTCGAGAAGTACTTGTTTTCTTAGAAGGGGAAAGCACAGTCTAATATAGGATGAATGATGGTTACCTGAAAGTAAAATCACATAGTTATAGATTCCAGTTCTTTATCCGAGGTCTACTAGGGTCTGGGATCTGCATATTTGTTTGTTGCATATTTGTTAATTGGAGCGCGGGGCTGGTCGGGTTGATGGAGGCGAGAGCGGAACAGAAATGAAGGGGCGAAAGGGGGTATTGGGAGGTTTTGTTTTTATTTTTAAAATACATTAGTTATGTAAGTCTAAAAAGCAATGATGTAGAACATTAATCGTATTTTTTNATCGTTCTAGAATCTAGTGTGATTGACATGTTGCTTTCTACCAATAATTCTTTTACTTTTTATTTTTGAATTGTTTTTCTCTTCTAAAAATTTAAAAGGCCGTCGAGCAATCAGAATTTCAATATTAAAGTATAGAAGTTTACATTTGCGAAACACTTCAATTTTATTACATAAAGTGTATTTAATAACTGCCAAATTCGGATTTAGCTTTATTATAATACAAAAGTTACTATATAATTTTCTACGAGATCATAGACTTTTTATCTCGATTATCAATTTATCTATCATACGTTGTGCTTATCGCGACGTTATCCGACCGCGCTAGTACGAAGAAGGAAGGAGGTCAGCAACCTCTTTGTCATTTTGTTCAACAAAACAGCTTTCTTCAGTCTGCTCAGATAAACAGGAAAGAAGGAAGAATAAATTTCCACGGCTGTACAGCTCGACTGCTCAATTGTATACATCACTGCCGCAAAAGAAGAGCCCAAGTCATGGCAACGCAATTTCTCTCCGGCCTGCACGCGTTCCAGGTCGCGTTCGGCACGTACAACATGTACCTGGCATCAGTCGCACAGTCAAAGCTCAGTAGCTATGAAGTGATATCTCGAAAATCTTCCAAGATTGCGGAGAAAGAAGGAGACGAGGGCCAGAAGACAATCCCTAAATCAGGAACTGGTAGTTTAGCTGTAAGTATTCTCTCAGACTAATAGCACTTGGAAAGGGATAACAACACCCAATGAGACCTCTCTCTAATATTATGTTGAATATATAGATCATTTGCAGTATCTTAATGGCAATAACACTGCTGGTATCTCAGAGGACGCTGTTCTGGGAGTTGGTGGTGGCAGCTGTCAGTATTTCTACGTTGCTTGCCTCGAGGAGGCACGTGGGTGTGTTTGGTATAGAGAAGGACAAACTTAAAGGAGAGGGAGCAGTTGGGTACATTCAAGCTATGGAGAAGACGCAGGATGTGAAGTATAATATGTGGTTTTTGGCTCTGACTTGGGTTGCTTCTTTTGTGTTGGCTGTGTTTGTGTCACCAAGGGTATTAGATGTACAAGCATAAGGGAGACTTTCTGATGAATTGCATGAATTTATTTCAAATCATAATTTATTGATGCATAGATTAACTCAATATGAGTTGTTTCATGTGTTCAACTGGTAGTCGTTGAATGTAGGTATAGGAAACGGTAACGTGTCCTATGCGTTGCCTAAGGCACTTACATAACTCATATTGGGGTCGTGATTGGTCTGTATTGATGTTTCAAATTTCTTGGTATTTGGTATTTTTAAAAGTAGATTATATTTCAAATAAACGTTATACATTGTAGTTATGCATTATTTATATAACTAGATTAAGTTTTTAATTGAGCTTTATGCGATCACGTGACATCAAATCGCAAGACCAATCATGCCCTTTGATTCGAAGTTGTTATAGGTAGCCTTGTTATATCTACAGCCATTACCGTTAAAAATATAGTATGACTGAAGGTGAGACTCCACTTTAATGTTAATGGCATTAGTTCGTTTGTTTTGGCTGTTTTTCTTAGTCATAGTCTTGTAGCCAGGCCCTCGAGACTCAACACCTGTACACGGTGAGGGCTACGAACCTACAGCATAGTCTGTAAAGCCAAGATTGAGTTATTCAGCAATAATTATCTCTCTGTTCAGCGATAATTATTTCTTTATTCAGCAATAATTATTTCTCCATCAACAATGTGTCAACGCGTCGAAAATCAACCTTCCGAACCTCCTGAAACACAACAGATAGAGATAACCACAACATCATCATGAAAAGGCTTGGTTCCCCTTTTCAAGATGTATGTTATACCTTATTATGATAGAAAATGGACGTGGTAAACTTACTTTCCTACTTGATAATTGTTTATGATCTCTAAGATTGATTATGACGATAAAATATATCTCGAAAGAAGAATAACTATTAATAAATATACTAAGTTACAAACTTAGATATATTAACAAGTATTCTTATACAATAGGATAAGGAATAATCAATTAACCTTTATTATAAACAAACATTATAACAAAAGATAAACGTTGAGAAAAGTAAAATTGCACAAAGTGTATTGTACAATACAAGGAGATGGTAGATAAAACTATAAAGTAATAGGTGTATAGGAATTTGCGTAACTCAAGTTTAAGCTTTTGAGTAAGGCTTTGTCCTTTGCCCATTTACAGAAGAGTATTCTCCTGCTACTAGCAGTGCAATTCAAAGGAATAGCAAAATAAAGGGAATATTAGTAGAGGAAACCATGTACTGTAGCCTGAGGAGTCTTTACAGACGTTTATAAATTAGGAGGTCAAATAAAGAGTATGATTGTAAAAAAAAAAAATAGTCTCGTAGCCTGGCTCCCAGATAGTTATTTATTTGAAGCACAAACTTACATAATACACGTTGAGAACGGATTGAAAATAAGTATTCTTAGAAATTGATAGGATGGGGAGGTTTAGAAGTTCTGGTATATGCGGTATCAATATTTTGAAGCTCTAATCTTTGAGACGTATGTTGACATCAAATGGTCTAGCTTGGGAGGCTATTGAGCCCGTTAATGGAGCCCTTCACAAATTACCAGAACTTCTAACTGAGATTCAACTTAATATATGGGAATTAGCTGTCTTAGACCCTTGAGCCTTGTTTGATGCCTCGGCAGGTGTGATTATCGCTGTTTTTCGAGGTGTTCTTCCATTAATTTGAGAACTCGAACGAGCACACTCCATAATAGATCAAAACCTCTTTGATGAGGCTAACTATAGTTTTACTGAAGTGATAATTGGGGGCCATTATAGTACCAGCCGAAAGACGCTCGGCGCCTAATAATGTAACTTCACACATGCCACAGCTCTCATGGCATGGTACTAGGTCAATAGCGTCTAGATCTTGATTCGATCATTTCAGATGAGACTTCACATTTTTGGAATGAGCAGGATATTGTATTCTTTTACCCTGATATATCATCTCGGGAGAGAACTTTGACCTTTGGGCCAGCTAATTTTCAAGATCTGCACCTGTCAACCTTCAATTCTCTGGAACAATTGGCGTTAGATCTTAATGTGGTTAATGTCGCTTCTACTGGGAATTTATGGTGTAGATTGATATTATTGGGAAGGGCTCGATTAGGGGGTTATTAGAGAATAAATGGCCGCAGGGATTTTCTTCGTTACAAAGCCTGATTCTGCCCATTGATCCTGGTCATCAATTTATAGTAGATAGAGATCTGAGGAAAGAAACGGATAGGTTGCCTTGCATGATCCTGAAGCTGTGTAAGTTGGTTTCCTTGGGTATCAAAGTCCGTATTGTAGAGAAAATGACCGTGATATTGGAGTTCTCAATGCCGGATGGTGATGAGGTGCCTCTCATGGAGGTTTCCGTTTGTTAGAGGAGAGGGGGAAGGAGATAACTGAGAGGGATGGAGGTTGATTCAGTAGTGTGTATAATGGAGGTAAATTTATATATGAAGAGGTAGTTGGTAATCGATAAAACAGCGTACGGAGCGCAAGCAACTATTAACTTTAACCTTATACAGGCCTCGATATTCAGGAACGAAACTGTTTATCCACTGAACTACGCCACCTTGAATGCCCTCTGCACGGCCGAGACGACCACAGTGTTAAAATGGGGCACACAGCAGACACTCCCAATTGAGAAAGTTAGCGTGTTGCTGGATAAATATGTGGCAAAATCTACTGATGCCTATAATTCGTGTTTGTATTTAAAGTTAAAAGGTCTATTAAATGTGAAAACATTATCTGTATTTAAATCCATTGCATTAGTAGAATCTAAATGCAAGGCTAAATGTAAGAGCTCGGCCACAGACAATCTCAATGATAATAAAGTTATGGCAGGGTGGTACAGCCAGGTTGATATGGGAATCTGACATGAGTAGTTTCGATTTCCGTCCGTGGACCTGAGTAGATGCTGCTTTAAAACCGAGCCATCGGTGCGCAAACCTGAGCCGCCCTGAGCAAGGGCATAAGCTAGTAAGTGACCAATTTAGGATCCTTGACTACAGTTGTCTCAGACCAAACTAGAAAAAGCAAAGGCTCTCTCAAGGCCAATTCTGGATCCCTGATAGTGTGCATTGTAGGATTTGTCTAACCACCTGCAGCAGGCAAGCCATACGATCAAGACTAGTGATAGAATGCACTGTGTTGCAGACTCTGAGAGAAGGATCTGTGAAGAATAAGAAGGAGAGTTGCCAATACCTTAGAAGCCTCCAATTGCCCCACCGCCGTCACCACCAAAAGAGGCTGATCCGCCATCGCTGTATCCACCATACGAGCCACCAGTAGTGGCGTAAGACACAGTGTCTAGGTTAGTCGTGTCGGCCCAAGTCCCAGCGTGAAAAGTTGAGACGGGATTAGCAACTGTCGGTATATGGCCGCTTGCGTCGACATTGGTGTTCGTGTGGAAAGTGGAGCTAGCCGCATGTGTGGACGCAGCTGTTGTACTCTGGCTCTGATCTAAGCTGATCGCAGCCATCCCACCAGCTTCTGCCTCGACCGAGCTTTCTGCTAGTATAGAAGCGAAATATTTCTCTTGGGCCCGAGGTAAGCGTACGATATTTGTATGTTGACTTCGCAGGAATTCCGAGTTGGACTTGGAGATTTGGCTACAGCGTTGCTGCCAAGACTGTGGAAACGAACAATAATAGGTTCCATCTTTGAAGAAGACTATGTAGCGATTCGGCTCGAACGGAGAGACTGAAATGTACTAGAGATCATGAGTTTTTGTTTAGCATTGAACTTTGTTCGACAAGGAACAGACCTCAAAATCTTCGATAAAATAGGTCTGGGAACGAGGACGTTTGTCCATGAACTTGTCAAGTTGTTTTGAGCATCCGCTCAGATCATAGCAGCATAGACCAGACTGGAAAATCACGAAATAGCTGCTACCATAACCTAAGGCTAAGTTTTTGACGTAGTCCCCTTTTTTTCGATAGCTTTCGATAATCCTGGTTGCATTTTCGGGGAGATTGCCCAACGTATACCCTGTTTTATCTTGTGCGTAGAAGCTGTTGTTTGGACCGAGCCAGACTCGCATTGTGGCTATGTCTCGTGCGATGCTGGATTTTTCTACCACTCGGCCTAAATGAGGGTCATATTCCTTATGTTTATCTTTTTCTCCAAGCCATGTTTGAAGCTCCTTTGGCAGGTTGGCATGGACTGGTTGCATGTCAGTTACTGGGATCCTGTTTACTTAATAGACCATTGCTTCCTAGTTACTGACGGCAACCGTCCACATATTTTACATTGAGATTATTGTGGATATAGCCAATATAGAATGAGCCATTTGGGCTAAAAGTTATACTGTAGAGATCAATCACGGTGTGTAGCCCCTGAAACAAATTCTCAACTTCCTGCAGGACGTTGAACCTGTCTATCTTATCAGCCAGTTTCGTTCACTACAAAATACTCGGCGGGTTGGAGCACTCACCGATCCCAGCAGAGTGGGCCATCGTAAAAATACGAGTTGCCCTCTCCAAAAGCGAACGCCATACGAGACATTTTTTTTGTATCTATTGTTGAGAAGAATATGGGTAGACGAAACGAGAACCCCCAAATTTTGGGGGGGGGGGGGGGGNAGGGGGGGAGATGTGAAAAGATAAGAGAGGGCCAAGCAATTTGCGGCTGAGCTTCAGCAAAAGTGCCACGAACGAAGGCGAAGCTGAGCTGGTCGTGTGAGCCTGAACCTAGATATTCCCGTGATTAACGGCGGTTGCGGTAGTGGTAAGAGGTAAATAGATAACAATTAGGGCTTTGGGAGCAATACTATATATAGTAATTCAACTATGAAGGAGAATAGTGCTTTTATATTTGGAACGACCATAGGCCTAACCAACCAATCCCTACCTCATTATTCCCTGACAACTTATTTGGTATCTATTAGCTAAATAAATAAATCGCTAAGAAAGAGAAATAGAGGATTTGATATATACAGTAGTTCTTTTACTCAAAAATTTCTCTTCGTTTGTTGCACAGGTTTATTACTAATTTGCAACTGTTTGATATTGACAAGTCGTAAAACTAGAATAGTAAACTAAGATTCAGATTGTCATGATATATTATATAAGGCCTGCCTCTCGGTCTCTTTGAAATCGACAAAGTCGATCAAAATCAATGCAAGAATGCGTTACACCCCAACCTAGCCCGTCAACTGTCAACTTATACGGGGTTCCAGGTGGTCTATCAGGTTCAATGACCAGGAAATCCCCACAGGTGACACCAAGACGGAGGTATTCAATACAATGATCGACATGGTTACTCCAATCCTCATTATCAAAGTCGTCAGGATTAAATCTCACCGTGAGTAAATGCCAGTACCTCCTTGGGATAATATTCTTCAAGCACATGAGTAAGTTTTGCAATGAAGAAGCTAGAATACTTATAAGATAGTGGGCTTGATGCATATTTGAAACAAAGTAGAAGTTCTCTGAAGGATTCTTCTCATTTTTGGGATGGGAGTATTGGGGTAGCGCCTTCATGCCTTTAGAGAATCCATACGCTTTGGGATTATCAATCCACACTGCATCGGAATCTACAGGAAGTAAAACCAGTAAAACCTCGTATCATACATTATCTCTTTACTTCGTTATGTAATTGACGTACCAACTAGTTTGAGCCAGCTCTCATTGACCTCATTAGATGGTCCAACATATCGCGAATCCGGATTGAAGACTCGGTATTCGTGGCCCGACTGCGTCTTCCGGGATAGGTGAGACTGGTTTTGAAATTTAACAATTTGAAGAGTCATTCGTTCAAGTGGCAAATCCAAAAATCAGGCCTACAGATAGGTCGAGTAGAAGGCACAAGATGGGAACAACGACCGAGGTCAGAAAATATGATATACTCGATTATATCTGACAAGAAATAAAGATTATCTCCACGTTGTCGAGATAGGGTGCTATTATTGGATGAAGTGAGGTTAGAGTTTTAGTCCTAAAATCAACGGACAATATATATTTTTTGAGCTACAAATGATTAATTTCACCAAGAGCGCGTTAGACATATCAACAGAATAATAAGTAAATGAGGTCTCGCATCCGAGATAGCATGCTTTTGTATATTACCTAGGTGTTTCTAGCATCTAGTCTTACAGATGTTTACGGAATTAGGAACGAAGGACACTAATATCGGAAAAGGAAGGTTTAGTTTGCATGCTCAAAATTAGGATGAATAGTATCGTCTCCAGAGGTTGCAGGTTAAATTATTGCAACGAAATTATCTTTAAAGAAAGATAATTCAATATAAATATTCACACCTCCAGCTTGGGGCTAGATTGGGATTCTCCATTATATTCCAAGTTGCCTGCTTTGGATATGAGCAGAGGGGTCGTTGTCTTAGAACCCCCTTCTCAACTGCATCATTTGTAAACTTTGTTGCGATAATCTCATCTGGAGCTACTCCATTCTCAACCCAATCCATCATCGCAAGCAGGATATCATGCTTGGAATCCATATATCCTGGTGTTGAATGCATGGTATGGGACAGAATGAGTGCTTGACTCGCTCCTGCAAAGTACCATGGTGCATCATGGACACTGCCTCCACAGTGTTGCATTCCTGGAACGAGGAATAATCGATACCAGCTATCAAGATCGATTCCCCTTGGAAGAAGTGATTGCAGGACCTGCTCGTGGAAATAAATGCTTGATCCGGTAGGAATTAAGCCATCCGACCAGCCGTGATACTGCAAAAGCTTGCCGCCTTTCTTCGAGAACGGGGACATATCAAAATCATTTGCAGTAGCTTGTCCTGGATTTATCTTATCTGCCAGCTGTACATGACTATAATCAAAGGTCTCCCAGCTCCACTTGCTGTTGTTAACTAGGAAGTCTGCGATATAATCGGTTCCAAGAGGGTTTGGTGCTACTGTTCCTCCTACAACGTAATCCCACTGTCCTTCTGAGCCCAATGCCATCCCCGGAAACACGAACGTCTGATTAGTTTCCACGTAATCATGATGAAGCTTGTAAAGAGTGACTAATTGCGGTGCCGTCAGGCAACTTGAGGCATTTACACCGGGCCGACAAAGTAATTTTGTCGGGTTAAAATTGCAGCCAACAGGGTCTGAGATGATATTATCAATCACGCCATCTTGTGAATCGCATTGTCGGAATACTTCAGCTTCTATAACAGGGAACAAAGATGCTGGGATACTGTATGATGCGTTCGCTGGCAAGTTTACCTTCCCCATCTGGACTGTCCATGGTTGCATATGTGACGTCCACCATGCCGGAGCCCCCGCGATTACACCATCAAAATCATCCGGGTATAGCTGAATCTCCTTTAGCCCCTGACGGCCACCCGTTGAGCAACCATGGTAGTAGCTGTACTTTATTGAAGACCCGTAATATGCTTCGATCAACTGCTTGGATAACTCAATCGAACCATGCATAGCTCTGTATCCCCAATCTATAAGGCCTTCGGGGTTATGCAGCGCCCATGAACCATCAGCTACTCCAGAGATATGTCCTGTATCAGTGGACATGGCTGCAAATCCATAAAGAGTGTTGGTTCCCATATCTGGCCAATTAATTCCACCACCAAACCCTCCATTTCCAACCGTGATAAAGCGAGAATTCCATTTTGCAGGGAGAAATAGTCCAAAGTTGTAGGATGAGATGTTTGATGATCTAACATTGATCGAAACGGCACATAATTCTGGTAATCCAGCTGCGCTCATTGGAAACTCTGGGTTGTCGGGACCGCCGCCAAAGGAATTGTTAGCACCCACGGACGTAGCAGATAGAATTTTAGCCGTAGAAGGTAGGACGGTAGAAAATGCAGCGGTACTGCATTCAAGTGCATTTACCCCAGGGGAAAAGGAGTGCAAAAAGAGTTGGGATAGCTTCATCACGCTTTCCACAGTTAAATTAAGACCCATCATTTTCAGGTTGCTTCAGGGTTCCCTCTACATAAATTTATCGAGAATTAAAAATATGACACAGATAGTCAACAATCCTATAGTCTTGGGGGAAGATTTGCATTGGCTAGGTGATTAAAGAATAAAACGCGCGGGGTGTTTGCAGGTGGAGGGGTGTTGTGGATAATTTTAGACGGAGATGTTGTAGAGAGCGTCTTACTGGGGCTTTTGCGTGTGCATGTATACCATCTAGGAGAATGTCCACTATGGTTTCAAAAATGTAAAAAGAAAATATTTATTATACTTACTACCTAATAAATCGCGAAAAGGAACTTGCAAAAGCAGACAAAAACTTTTTGAAGAGGAATATCATGGCTAATACCGGGTATCTGTATATTTTTTGAGGGATAATCGTAGTCGTATCGGATATAAGGCCTCAAGAAAGTTACAGGAGGCAAGAAAAAGGTTCTGGTCCCGTAGAACTAGTTAATGTGTTGCAGATCTCGTAAAGTATCTGAACTATAATACTAATTGAGCGTTTCTCCTTTGGCTCATTCTATCTTTGTTTAAAGCCTTCCTTAGTTCTTTGTGCTCTTCACAATATCAGAATCGAATACGATCTTCAATGATCCGAGAGAATTATAATACGAGAGGTTTATAATACATTGTATCAAGACAATTCTAGTATATCTTATCGAACACTTAGCTAAGATGCAAGGCTCTAGAGCCTGGTTCTACTACATCAAGTAGAAACAATCCAAAGTTTCCCCTATCATAGTATTTAAATGGCTTTTACCCAGCCCAGACAACCTTGGGACTTCACAGAGGACGCCACTGTATAATATTTGAGGACCCCGCCATGTCTTTGCCCTTTTTTGAGTCAAACAATTACTAGAGTAGCCAATGCCTTTTCCGTAATGAAGCTAGAAATGGAATGACACTTGACAGTTATCAGACGTATCGAGGACGTCTCTTGGAATTTTATCCAAAGAGTACGTGTTGAATTGATGATTGTTTATTAAAAGCAGACTTCCTTGTTGCAACAATTGGCACTTGCAGATCTCCCTTTTCAGTTACAGAGTGCTTAAGACTTCCCCAATATATTATCTAGTGATTGTGGGGATCTTCAGAAGTTTAAATAAGTAGAACTGGGAGCTGCTGGCCGTTATATTTACGGGCCTCATTGACTACTATACAGTTAGTTCGTAGTTAAATTCAGTTATAATATGATAGTTATTTACTACTGTTCAATGTGAATAAGTTAATTTCTCCATCTCAACGACTGCTGCGGTTTTATAGACATTGTCTTAATATTGAATCTTAACCGGTATAACTGTATCATCTTAAATGGTTTAAATATTATAGGCCACATATCTCCAGTATAATTCAAGTCATTAAGATCCCACAATCTTCTACACGCTCAGAACATTCATGCCTCCAGCTTGGGTGGGGGCTGTAATGCCGCCATATCCCGTACCGAAGATGACGCTATTATCCTGTATAGCAACACCTCCACGGAACGTACCATCCACCGGCCATGTGTCCAGAATCTTTCCTGTTATCTTCTGGACTGCTACGAGTGAGCTCTCGTTAGTACCTGTCTTGGCAACTAAAATGACATCCCCCACCACACTTGGAGGTCCATACGAAATTCCACCATCAGGAACTGGAACCCCCCAGAGAATTTTTCCAGTTGTGAGAGATGCAGCTCCATAAGCACTTGAATTAGTTGTTTGTCCAGATGGCTCTATCGTCCATGCCCCTCCATTGGAGTTGATAGCGGTGTAATAAACCGAATGATCGTCGACAGCAATACCCCAACTCAAACCACCTGACATTCCATCTGGGCTCGTCATGGTGGTCCAGAATAGCTGGCCAGCCTGTGCAGACATGGCGTAGAGATCACCGTTCTTCTGTCCAATGACTATGGTGTCTTTTCCATATGGTGTATTCGCAGATCCAGGAATGAATGCAGGCGCCATGCCAAAATCAGCATCCGGACCAACCATCTCAGGGCAATTTGCAAAGCTTTCTTTGCCACTGCCGCCTTGGAATCCGCAGGCTACTGTCCAGGCATCGAGGGTAGGCAACTGATGCACCCAGTTGACGATCCCAAGGTCGATATCAACAGCAATCACGGATTCTTGCATGATATCTTTTGGTAGACAAGAATCCGAGACAAGACCTTGAGCAACGGCAGGTATCTTTGCAGTTTCATTCTGCCATTGTATTCTGACTTCGGGATAAGTGTAGGTGTTGCAAGTACCAAAGATAACCTGGTTGCGAGTAACATCAATCGGAGGTTGGCTGCCCCAGACCGCAACACCAGCCCATCCTGCCTCTGCCTGAGCATCTGGGATCATAGGGATATCCCAGAGAGTGGTGAAATTGTTGTGAACTTTGTCAAAAGAGAATGCAGCGACATTACCAACGAACGAGCAGCAGACGTAACCAGGCACAGTCGCAGCCCCTTCCTCCATGCTTGACGCACCAACAAAAATCTTTCCATTGTACACAGTTGGAGACATGGTGACCATGGCCACTTCATGAGGATTTACCTGGGTCATGCCGAGAACGTGACCAGTATTCTTGTTGATGGCCACAATGAGAGCATTGACGAGTGTTCCGAAATATAATACATCCCCGTCAATCTGGGGACTGGTGCGTGACGCTGGTCCGCCCAAAGAAGCCTGTTGAAGTGGAGTAACTGGAGCAATGCTTTCAACAACGCTGCTGACATTGACAGTCCAAACAGTCTTGCACTTGTTATAGTCGAAGGCGACAAGTAAACCACCCCAGGTTGGGTAATATGCTACGTTGCCTGATATTACTGGAGTCGCACTGATACCGCCGGATGCATAATGAACAGGCTTACAGTGGTTTGAGAGTGTTTTGACGTTAGCGGTGGAAATGTCTCGGTTCTGAGAGGCCCAGCGTCGGTTGGTAAAGCCTTCTCCCCATCCGGACCATGTTGAGCTATCGTCGACTGCATGTCCTTTCACTTGGGAAACAAGAGCGAAGATTGAGATAGCCAAAGTGTAGAACAACATTTTGTTATCAGTTCAGGCAACACTTTTGGCATCGTGGGGGCCAGTCAAATGGATACAGAGAGGACAGGTCGATATATACCTGTACCACCTGGTACTATGAGACCACATGGGATTGCTATATATCATAGCTGCAGTGCTTCTCCACGATAACCCCGAGAAACAGTCGACTCCATACCTCATCCTGGGCCCTTGTTTCTTCAGTGGACCACCATTTACCTTATCTGGGCTACTGGCTATTCGACACTAGGTCTATACTAGAAAGAAGATATTATAGTGCGAGGGAAAGAGTAAAGCCCCCACCGCTTTGTTTCGTACTCCTTGAGAATTCGACCCAATCACCCCTATCAATGTCCGATCGTTCATCTTGTCTACATCGGCTTTATTGTAGCATAATGGAAAGCTGATCTCCGACTCCGATCTTGCTCGGAGGAGGTATCCTAATACTGGCTGGCTCTATATTGTGAAATCTATGGGAATGGGCAGTAGTCGCATGGAAAGTTGGCGTTGGTCCTTCCCTACTCGCTGCAGCACTTATGTGTGTGGGGCATAAGGTACAGGTTTGTAGCCCTTCTAGTTGGTACAACGCAGGAAAACAACATCTGCTGCAGGGGACTTGATAATACCATCCAATGAGCAGCGCTCAAGGGAGTATACGTTTGCTTTGGAGAGGCGAATCTATCGATAGCAGGCACTATGGAGGCCAAAATGGCTGAGCCGCGATTAACCAATCCCATCACGCGGGGAAATCGGCCGCGAACGTATTCGGTTGTCGCCTTCCTAAGCTTAAAAATCCGGGGAAATTACGGCACGGAACGGCACTGTGACAGGGAATCCGGGGGGTACACATAATCCTACTCATGCATCGACTTTAAAAGCTCGTCGCCATTGCCTTGGGAAAACCACTTTGCAAATTTCTTTGTAAAAGGATGCTAAAGGGGCTTTAAAGGGGCTTCTATTGCGCAAAGGGCTTCTCAGCGAGAAAACTAACAAATATATAGTTTTTGGCGCTTAGCTACGGTGCTGTATTTGAAAACTGCGGTGAACCAATAAGAGGGGGTCTCGTGCGCAACGTTCAAACATTTGCCAAGACTACACTTCCCTACGGTACTTACAGTACACTGTAGATTAGATTCTGCGGTCTGATAGAAGCCCCGAGGATTGGCAGAACTGTACTGTTGTTTGCCTATCTTAGTCATCGCACGGTATGAAGTATGATAAGAAGATTTTTCATATTTTTCTACTCTACACACCACTAAGAGACAGAAAGAGCCTGTGGTTATTAATAGCTGGGTTTATTTAACTTACCTTAAGATAGCTGATAAATGTTATTATCAAGTTGTCCTCCAATCGTTGCCTGAGTCCGACCAACATTATTCATACTGCGGAGCTCCTTAGTCTGAAGTAGGAGCCGTTCTTTGGTTCCCCAGAGAGAGAGCCAGTCACATCAGTTAAATTCCGCACTTTTTTATCCTTACTAGAGCCCCACTTGATCGGCCACTGTGTTTCAATGGTATATGTATCGGCGCCGAGATATATATCCATCGAGACAATATCAGCCATTTCAGGGGGGATGTCCAAGAACCAAGTTCAAAATGAATTTCACAGTCCCGGATCCGGCCTTGCCAGAATAGTAATAGTGCATGATAATAGTCCAGATCCAGAGCTTTACGTATCATATTTTATACCCACACGTTAGTTCAGTAAATCTCGTCATAAAAGAAAGTCGATTCTTAAGTTGGTGGAACATAGAAGCGTAACCATGAACTTATCATTGTGCCCATGAATTGGCTCTGTGTAGTTTGGAAAAGATAACAAGTGCATCACCTAATTGGTCGAAAGTATCAGCATGTAACCTCAGGTATATATTTTACCATTGATCTTGGATAATTCACTTGCAATCATACAATTCACCTAAAGCAGCATCTACTTTTGGTGAATATCTTTGTTACTT
Organism: Scytalidium lignicola; assembly: GCA_002812745.2. Classification (NCBI taxonomy): domain Eukaryota; kingdom Fungi; phylum Ascomycota; class Leotiomycetes; genus Scytalidium; species Scytalidium lignicola. Next base: position 76,183 of record NCSJ02000072.1, read on the forward strand.
GGCAATACCGTCACTATGGGTGCTCGTAAAAATTTTCATTTCTAGTTCTAGGGGATTTTGAAGAGGTAGTGAACATAATTTCAGAAAATTGAGTGTATTGTCACGAAGTTGAGAGTTGCGAGTCGCAGAACTGCATTATACGGAGGGAGACCACTCCAACTACCCATTTCCTCTCAACCGTAGCTTAGTTGCAATGACAAACATAAACTAAATAAAAGCAGGAGAAAATAATATAGGTTATGAGGTGTAGTTCTCCGAATTAACATTAGGCGATTACAACATAACACTCACGTAAGTCCAAGGTTGCACGGCATTGCATACGATGCGTAGATAAACTCGAGACATGGTTGTATTGCTTATCTGTATTTGGTCATCACTCTATTTTACACAAACAATTCTCATACTCGTGATTGCATTTTGTCCATCTGCCAAATTAACCAAGGCTTAAAAGTATAAGATAATTTTATACAAACAACCCAACAGCTTGGAACGGTCAAAGCATTAAGACCAGTTAATAATCAGTTAGAGTGCGGGGAATGCACTTTTTAATGTTCGAATGTGACGCAGCGACATTCACAACAAAGTAGAATGATCTTGAGGATCGAATGAGTACAAAGCTCGTAGTGATTCCTCCTCTCAACAAACACTTTGGCGTAAGCTGCCTCTCCTTGAATCAATGGTGGACGCGCTATATGCGAAGAGCACTCCAATCTCAAATCCTGCTGTCTAACTGAGCTTGAGAAGTTATGGCCTTGATATCGGATTGCCCTTCGGGTTGCAAAGGATGAGCGACGGGAAAGGAAGATTCCTGGAGTTTCATGCGCCTTAATTCTGTTTTTTTATTTATAGTGCTTTAATTCATTGCGCGACTGAACGAACAGACCCCAGACAAAGTTTCCATTTCCGCGCGAGGTCACCACACGATCTGTTTTTAGAACTCCGCAACGTAATGTCAAAAAAGCAGGGTGTGTTTTTTATGCTACATTTGATCTATCTTCTCTCCTCCGTCTCATAAGAGAGCTCTGACATATGCCATGCTCTTGCGAGGAATCCAAGCAACCGGAAAGCGGGAGCCTAACCGGGTTATTTTCTTTTCATTTGAAGACGGTGTGGAGTGGGTTTTTCTTCTCAGAAATGCCACGATATTTCCACAGAGACCATGGCGAAGTAACTTGAGAGCGATGTTGCAACTATGAAAGCTATCAAGCTAAACACTTCAATTTCTGTCCCAGAGGTATTTAATTACAGGTACGTCATTAGGACACCTATGTCAGACCACGCCCACTGATTATCTTAGAAGTTCTACCAGATCTAATTCGATTGGAATACCTTTTATCCTTATGAGCAAAGCCCCTGGCTTTCCACTTAGCAAGTATTCTTGGTGTTTACCCCGAAGGCTTGATCTCGCCTCGCAAACGTCCCTAGGGATATTGAGAGAACGAGCGAAGAGAAAATAATAAGGCAGCTGGGAGCGATAACTTCAAAGCTGCTAAATCTGCGGTTTGACAAGATAAAATCACTGTCTGAGGAAGATTGCGAATATCGTGTCAAGAAGTCCCTTTCTCCTGCTCTGGTTTGGCATCACCGGGATTATTAAGGTGATGACGTCCTGCGAGGCTAATTTCAACATAGCCACGATTACTATGAATCTCTCCTTTCAGCGTTTTTTTNCTTCACATAAAAGTCCTTCCAATAGAGTAGCACGCTTTTTTTGCTCCAATCTTAGAACCTAAAGAATTCGAAACATTCCTCAGCCACCCAGCTGCACTTTGTCGATGGAACGATTTTGTTGTTGGGTGGAAGATTGATAGTAGCAAAANGCCGATTAGATTATTGCGTTACTCGATATTTCCTGAGAAAAATGACACCTTCGATTAGTCAACAGTCTTTCACAACCTTTGGTGATATAGATGGATACGCCCTTAACCACCCAGATCTCAGCTTAAGCAATATATTTGTTGATGATGACTTTAATATCACCTGTATCATTGACTGAGGGCACTCCTCCACCGTTCCTACCTCAAACCTTCTTATAACTCCGAGCTTCCCTTATCCAAGAGATGAAGTGGATAGGACAGTAGCCTCTTCTTTTAGGACTAGTTTTATCCAGTATTTTTTCCAAGAGCAAGATGTCAAGCTGGGCTCTGAATTCTGGAACTCTACCCGAAGAGCGTAGCTATTTACGCGGCTAGTGACTCTAGATGGCTTGCAAGACCATTGTTATTTCACAGAGCTGTATATATCTTTGTATAATCCTGATGATATCAATATTGCGATGTTTTTCAGAGAGTTGCAGAAGGGAGAGGAATTTGTAAAGATGGCTAGGATACTTTCAGAAGATGATCGCCTAGCACGTAAGATTAAAAAAANCTAAGAGAGTATTTTCGTTATTCAGGTTCGGCAAGTGAAGCTATATCGAGTATGCTTACAATGTTAGCAGGACTCAGCCAGGGTTTCGTAGCGGATAAGAGGCTATGGAAATGGATTGAAGAAACAACTAACGAGACCTCTGTGCAGCTGATGGATAACAAAACCTAAATATCGTTATGCTTCGAATCTTGACGACACAATTTCTATTTACTCTATCATACTTGATCGATTTCCCTCCGTGACAAAAGCCATTTCTCCCACAAGCCCCTTCACAGCTCCTATCAATTTCTCTACGGAGCAAGTTATTTGTCTAATTACAACATGGACAGCCATAATTGGTTCGTTGTCTAACTCAGGAACTAGCATCCAGTTATTGTTGGATGTTGCTTTATTTAGTTCGGGCAGAAGAGGCTTAGCCGAGAACATGGATGAGGAAAGGGCTGAAATGACAGTTGCAACCGCTATGAGATTCCCCTTGATAATACATTCTGGCCACTTCATTACGGAAGTGGCCGTTTAGCTTTCCTTGAAAAGCTTAAGAGATATATGCAACAATGCTCAGTAATAATACAATGCTGGATCGTCAATGTCAGTAGTAGCTTGAAAGGAGAGACGAAGAACTTGCTTTTGAATCTCCTCAACAATCAAATCATACTCTTCCTTTGGAAACTTTCCTCCAATGGAAACCTCATAGTTCATCATAGTAGAATGTTCTCGCATCTGTGCCAATAATGCGAGCTCTTGGTATAAGATTTTATATCTTGCGTTCTTTAATCTCCGCATAGGACTTGATTCAAGTTCTAAATCACCCTCCAGATCGTGGAGTCGTTGATACAATGTGCCAGAGACCAAGCTAGAGTACTTTACTAGGAGCGAGAGTGATGTACTTACTTTAAAGTGAAGTATTGTGTGTTCCGATATCTGGACGGGGAATATTGTCCAGAAAAATGCCACAAAAAGACCAGCGATAACACAGAGAAGGCGGTAGGGGGCGAGGATGTAAAGAGGGAAATACTTTTGTCTAGACGCCATCGCCTTTTCCATACCGTTGACATCAGCTTGGAGCTCGTACGATTTAAAGGAGGTTAGCATACCGGCATTCCTAGTATCCCCGAGAGCAATAATAGTAGTTACCGGTAATGGGAACTTGGTTAACCGTTACCAGTATGAAAACCACGATGAAACGCGGATATCAGAAGAAAGTAATAGTAGAACAACATGGAGAAAAAAAAGAATACTACAACTCTTGCAGGACTTCCATCGACAATGTACCATTAACATACGCCATTATCATAGCAAGTGCCGTACCAAACGCTCGACCGGCAAACCCGTAGATTGCGTTTCCGGATGTTGGACTCATGCTGATAGGAATCATGACCATTGCTCAGACGAGACGATATTCAACAAAGAACTGTTGTGTTTCCCGGAGGAAATCGATGATACCTATGCTCATTGTAGCTGCGGCCACATGCAGACCGAACTTAGAGGAATCAGAGGACAACATAGGCAAAATGGATCGAATTAAATTCCCAAAGGCTTCGAGAGAGCTGGTCGGTAAACGATGTTCTGGATCTCTGGAAAAGTTAAAACTCGGCCAAAATTTCACCGTCAACGATGGGTTTCTCTTGCTGATCCGGGGTTGCTCCCCTTTTTGCGGCCTACCAGTTGGGCAAAGGAAATATAAAGCCTCTTTTGCCTACAGCATCCGCTAATTTTGATTCGCTGTACTTGGCAAGCTGCCAAGCTGCCTTTGATGTAGAGCTTAACAGGGATTAGAGATAGATATGCTGTAGTAGTTTATTTAAAAATGTAGAATCGCAACTAGAAGAACAGCCAGCTCAAGCTTTTCTCCATTGTTTATTTTTAAGGGATAGCCCATTTTAATAACTTTACAGTTTATTTTCATGTTCATCGCAATATTAGCACTATAATTAATTGTTTTTAATCTAATTGATTTAGTATTCCTTACTCTTGAAGAAGTTATGGCTGCTAATAACAAATGTGTAAACTGCCATATTGAATTAGCTAAAAAGCTAGTTATACAGCGTGCAAATATCCATATTTACATCGAGGTCTGCCACATTCCATGGCCGAAAACGCGGCATACCACAAAGTTTTCAGAAATATTTAGTTCTACAACAATTTTGATTTTCTTTGTTGAAAGAGTTGCTCTATAAATTTAATTCGTAAGCATTGGTATGGAATAACCACTAGTTACATCATTCACTAATAAGAACTCTCACAAAAATAAACTGAAATAAAATCTAATAAGACAAGGATTTTATGTTTTTAGTCAAAAGGCGAGCTGATTTAAGCTATTCTAGGGTTCGTAATCATTTGTTTAAATTGGTGTTATTGTAACTTATTAATTTTTTTTNGGAGATTTGCACAATATATAGGCATTCTATGGCTGCATTATGATAGATTTCAGTTATGCCTCTACAACTCTAAATGTGTGGATTTGAAATTGCACATTTCAGTTAATAATTGATACAGACTGCGAATGTAAATATGTACAGTATTTGAAACTTAGTTAACATGTCTCCAAATCTATCGTTGCATCTCGACACTATGTATCTCCTTGCGAGATCTAGCTACTTGGGATAATTGCGCAGCCGGGAATCCCAGAGAAGAGCTCGACTTTGTTGACGTTCTTTTGAATCAAATAGCAGGGGTATCCGTTAGCATCGATTAGAATGGGTGATTCCTGGTCTCCAGCACATTGTCCACCAGCAACAATGCCCTTGCCATCAACCTTCAACGAATCAAACTTGTCCGAAGGCAGGACCATCACACTACCAACGAACTGGCCGCCGACGTTGTAAACTGCATTGTCCATGATGCTACCGGCTGAGTCCCACTGTCCTATCCAGTTCTTGCAGCGAGGATCGGAGTAGTAGTTGACGTGGTCTGTATCCCGGATCTCGATGGCTGCCCCGAGACAGGTCGGGGCGATGAGCCCAAGGCCAAGCAGAACTGTGGAAAAGAAGCGCGAAGGGGCCATCTACAAGGCGGAGAGTCAACAGGTAGTGCTCAAGACCACATGTGTATATATTCTCAAGCTTGAATATCGAGTGTAGGATGTACAAAGGTGTATCAAAGCAAGACTCACTGTAGATTGTCTTAGAGCAGTTGTGTTGAATTGGAGAACTTCTTAAGGTGATTTGAATCGATTGTCGTTGCTGTCTGAGATTGATAGCGACATTCTGATGGCTCTCTTATATAGACAGGACAAGAGAGAATATGTTGGACTTGTCCAGTATCTAGAAAGGATGTGGTCAGCAAGCGACAACACGATCTTCTCAGAATAGAGTTGAGTGATCACTTTTGAAGCTATCCTTGCACGCGAGTTTGTTTCACACCCTGTTCGGAGTAATTAAGCCATCAGCAGTTAATCATCCTGCGTAACACTAGGTGTTGCTTCGCCGCTCAACCATAACGCACATGTCATATCGTAAAATCTCCCATTGGCTGGAGGCTAACACCAAATGCCTGGAACATAACTGCTGGATTGGGGAAGCTAGTAAGAGCCGCCAAGGCAAGTAGGATGCCGATGTTTATATATGGAACCGCTAAAACCCTGTTTCTTTTTATTTAGGCTAGAACTTCTAGATGCTCCAAGATGGCTCGACATACTTACAAATCGGCTGGTTTGGCAGTCCAAGACTCTCGACCTCCCTCAACTCCTTTGCTCAGCCACCAGGTCCCCATCTTATAGCGTGCAGGACTTCTATTGGATAATGGAACCTTTTATAAATAGTCGTGTAGCGTTTAGAGAATGCGGGCATGAATCTGATGAATTACGGCTGATCATCTTGTCAGAGCCGCACCACTTGTAACGGCCGTGCGAATCCTTCGCAGAAACACTCCATGGACTTTAAATCTTTTTCAAAGTGTCAAGAGTCATTTAAAGCTACCACGTGTTCGACACAAAGAGCTTGATTGAACTACCAGCATCTAGCCATGTCAGAATTATCTTTAGAATTCATTGGAAGGAATAATCTTCTCAGAAGATAGTATGGATGGTGATCGGTATGGTGATAGCTCTAAGATCCAAGATACTTTCAGTTTCACTTATATAAGAACGATCATTTGGTTCTTCGTTATGCCTCCCCAGAGAAGAATATCTTCTATACAACCCAGCTTCCTCCTTTCTCTTTACTTTATTTGCAGATTCTTAGCAATATGATGACTTCCGTCCTCGCTGGTTTAGTGTTGTCCCTGCTTCCTTTGGGTGGACAAGCATATCCTCATTTGAGGAGAGATGTGGATTTCCCCTTAGATGCCGATTACGCCCAGGCAAAATGCGCAAGCACCGACATCTCGCACTCCGTGGAACAGATCTGGTCGGAGACAGCTGCCGGAAACGCCTGGAACTTTGTCAAGGATAGGTGGTCGCAGGGTCCTAACCGACCCGATGGCGCCAATCTTAACTTCACCTCTTATTTCTCCCATCAATTCCACGGTTTGCAGCTGTGGGAGTGTGGCACATTCGGTAGTTTGTCAAACTGCATCCAAACCCTAGGCCACTGTGGCGACCAAAGTGGAACTGCTGGCGATGTGGATGTCCCTGCCGCCTATGTCATTCTGAACAGTTTCGTTCAGATTCACAATGTAATAAATTAATCGCGTTGATGTAGTTTAGAAAGTACGATTGCTGACAAACATAACTAGATCCATCAAACTATCCACGATGACTTAGGCAACGTGCAGAGTCAGATGCAGTCTCAGGTTGGCCCTTTTCAGTCTACCTTCTCGCCACAGAAGGAACTTCCGATCGACATCTGGAAGGAAGTACTTGATGTTTTAGGTTTCGTTACTGGATTCTTTTACGCAAGCGTTTTTAATTCTGGTAGGTGCCATTTCAAATGACTTAGGCTGTTCCATATCTGACCTATACTAGTCTTGAAAGATGCGTTAAAAAATGTCGGTGTTGAAAAGCATGGAGAGATCAAGGATGCATATAATACCCTCATTTCCCAAACCATTACCACAGCTAGCCGAGAATTGCCTGCGTGAGTAACCGAAGTCTCCTCGGATTCCCAAACACAAAGCTGATGCCTACCATAGGAACACTGATGCACTTGGCATCCAAAACGACTTGGCAGCTTCTCTTGGTGCTATTGCAAAGTACTGGCAGGACTTTACAGCCACCGCCAATGCAAATCTGTTCTCTGGAAACTCTGATAGTATGAACTCGCTTTTTGGATTGATTAATAACGGCGCTGCAATCACCCAGCTTAACGTTAATGACCAAGACGTGTTGGCTGCAGTTGAGAAGATCTTATACGGTTATGTGATCCCTCAAGCTTGGTCAGTGAGCCCGCAGGGCCTGCACCCTGCAGTCATGTAAGTTCAGCCGAGATAATCTGAAAGTTTGCGCAGAGTGGGACTAACCAGGCGGAAAAAGTGCTTCTCCAGGAGACGACTGCACAAGCTTTGCTCAGCCAAACACAAGCGGGAAACATATGAATGATGATACTGCCGCCCAAACTCATGTTTGTATGAATGGCGTAATTTACTATGTTGTAAATGCCCATTCCGATGGTCACCTGGAGCCCCTTCCCGGTGGAACCTTCGATACTCTTCATGGTGGTGCTTGGGGTGGCGTAGGACTGGATGATATTGTGATATCGTAAGTTACATCCGCTATTATTTAAAGCTTTGAAGAACTGCAGGCTGATGCATCGCTACTTTCAGGGTCATTGCTGGCTATCAGCACAACAACAACCAAAACAGCTTCGGAATGCCCGATATCGCCACCTTACTTTCTGGAGACAACGTTGACGGTGATAGCTTGGTTCTCACAAACGGTATCCAAACTCCTGGATTTTTCCAAATCCCCTTCTGTGACAGTTTCGAGACTTTTGAGCAAAACATCAATGCTGGTGACCCAAGCATGGCGAACTGGCCATGCTTCTAGATGGACATTCATAAAACCTGAGAGAAATTGAGTTATAGATCAGAAATGTATATAGTATTCGATTGTATCTTGTACGAACTATCGTTTAGACTTTTAGGTTACTTACTCTCAATCTTACAGCAGCTTATATGCGTGTAAATCAGGCTCATGTCACCAATTTTGTATGCGATACTGGGTAATAATTCGGTGTGAATAAGGTATAAGAGCATATGAGTTAATATTATCTCGTAAGCGCAATATTATAACCTTTTCATTAATTCTAACTTGTCGGACTAATTTATCAACTGGGCACCACTATTAGAGCCTCTATTGGTGTTCAAAGTTGGTAGCACATGGTAACGAAAATGAAAATCCTTAGCAAGGGTTATCCTAGCATTTACCACCGTCATATCCTTAACTAGAACGAAGCTCCTCTAAGGAATATCCCTGTGAGGCTCTGTGGGTTGAAGAAATTTTTGAAATCAGTCTTGTTCGGATAGAGTAATTCAGTTTCTAAATATTTTACCCTTTATCTTATTTGAATCGAGGATAATTATTTTATATATATAAAAAGACGAAAGTACAAAACTAATGTATGTTACAGTATGGTAAAAGGGCTGTGATAATGTATCTTCCGATATGTTTGTTCGGTTGGCTTCAACGCTGAACTGTTAAAGAGAGATGTAGCCCCTGGTAATTGATAGTTATATAAACTACAAGCTGAATATAGTAGTAAACAACTAATTATCATATGGACTATGCCCAAGAAAGAGACTGCATGGTTTATGACGCGCTGTTGATGAGAGCTAGGCAGACCTGCAATCGATCAGTTCTCCGCCGAGAGCAACAGCATAAGGAACTTCAGGACACACCTAGGTAAGAACAGCATAGAAATTAATAAAAAACTTGAGTTACCCGTCAATATAGGCGATGTTTTAAAGTTTCATCTATTTTTATTAAGCACTTATCGTTTTCAATTCTCAAACGAGCTCTATTCGCTCACGACTGCCAGGCTAAGTTTAGCCCCAACTACGCCTTCAAAATACCGCATTTCATGAGACCTGATTGAGCACACGTGAATGCGTTCATCGGCATGATCGGCTCGATCGGTCGTTATGAGGAGATCGACGATCAGCCTAAATTAAGCCACTCCGGTCACGTCCGATAGGAGGTCAAAGGGCGCAGTTTTCTCATGAAGCATTTTTGGGATATGACTCTTGATTTGTAACAACGTGTATTCTATGTTGCGAACACGCAAAAGCTCACTTTAAAGTTCACCTATATTTGCAAAGAAATTAAAGATGGCATTGCCATGGACTTGTGGATTTCAGCGCATCAATTGGCTGAATATCTTTCTTGTCGTTGTGTTGCCGCTGTATGGCCTTATCCAGTCTTGTTGGGTCCCTCTGAGAACTAAGACCTTAATTGTTGCCATGATATACTACTTTGCCACTGGATTAGGAGTCACTGCAGGTACGGGATTCGGTTTAACGTAGTAAATTTATATGTCTTCTTATCTTGAGACTAACGTCAGCTAGGATATCACAGGCTTTGGTCACATAGGTCCTATCATGCAAGTTTGCCCCTGAGGATAACTCTGGCTGCTTTTGGGGGTGGAGCTGTAGAAGGGTCAATTAAGTGGTGGTCAAGACATCATCGTGTGCATCACCGTTTCACAGACACCGAGCACGACCCCTATTCGGTGCAGAAGGGGTTATTCTACGCCCACATGGGATGGATGTTGGTTCGTGAGAACTCACAAAAGCTTTCCAAAGTTGATATATCAGATCTAAATGGTGATTTTGTGGTAGTCTGGCAGCACCGCCATTATCTACAAGTCGTCCTCTTTATGGGACTGATTTTGCCGATGGCTATTTGTGGCATTGGGTGGCAGGATTGGTTCGGTGGCTTCATTTATGCTGGAATTCTGCGAATCTTCTTTCTTCAGCAAGCAACATTTTGTGTCAACTCGCTGGCACATTGGCTGGGAAGCCAGACCTTTGACGACCACCATTCACCTCGTGATCACTTAGTTACCGCGCTGATCACATTCGGCGAAGGATATCATAACTTCCACCACGAGTTCCCGTCTGATTATCGTAATGCAATTGAATGGTATCAATACGATATCACAAAGTGGATGTTGTGGGTTTTATCAAAAATTGGACTTGCTGACGGACTTAAAAAATTCCCATCAAACGAGATTGAGAAAGGCCGTCTTCAGCAACTTCAAAAGCAGCTAGATATCAAGCAAAGTTGCCAAAAGTTAGACACGACCAATTCCATAATGGAATGGGATGAGTTTCAACGTCGCGTCCACAGTGAAAGATGTAATCTATTGGTTGTTGCTGGTGTCATGTACGATATTTCTAACATGCTTGATGATCACCCAGGTGGAAAGGACCTCCTTCTATCTATGATAGGAATGGATGCAACAGCTAGCTTTTATGGAGGAGTTCATCGACACTCTAGAGATGCGCATCATATTTTGGAGACACATCGGGTGGGTGTGATCCGGGGTGGAGGGGAAGTTGAAAGTAGGAAACAGCATTAACTAGGTGATATTAGCCTCGGCCTTCTATTCCAAAACCTAGTAAACTTGACTTATATTCCAAAAATCATTAACATATCGGAAACTTATTACGATATCGAATACATCTATTAGTGTAAGTTGATTTGAGATTTAGACCTACACCTTTAAGTTTGTCGTCTCATAATATGCAATCACTTGTTTTGTGCTTGAATACGAGTCTTGAATATAATGATTATGGAGAGTCAAGATCTGTAGTCGAATTAAACCCAATCTACGATGCCAATTTTGTTGACATGGATGGGATAGAGTGCATTAGCAATAAATGTCTAACCCAACAAGGTTCTCCTATCTAGCCATGTCCATAACCCTTGTAATTGTGACCCGAAAATCTCAGAGATCAATGACTAAATCGTTGTTGTAGAATTCCGAGGCGTAGCAGATGTATCATTGATGGATGACAAGGCTCATATGGGTGGAAAAGTCACTGGTTATATGAAACCGTAGTTAGAATTGGTCATCCAAAACTTGATTTTTGCTATTTAAGTTCATATCTGAGTAGTCGAACTCTGGAATGCTAAGGATCAAATCAACAGCAAAATAATTCTCTCACAATGCATGCACTTACTTTGACTTCTCAACATTCGTTTTTAGACATCTAGACCCTACAGCATGGATTGCCTAATTAACAGCGTTTATTCTGAAATATGATTAATCTTACATTCTGTTCATAAGCAGCATGAATATTACCCCTTCCAACAAATTCTTCTTACTTTCATAAGTCACCGCTCCGACCCCCAATCACTCTCCCTATAATTAGGTCTTACCAAACGTATCATCATCCCCCAAATGCCAGTCCTCAAGCAAAACAACTGCACGATCTGACTATGGTCCACAAAGAGATTTACGTCAATTCCAAATTCCCTAACATACCAACTGAAAACCCTGGGCTTATCAGCCTCAAACATGATCTTCTCCACTGGCAATCCTTTAAGTGTGTCCTGAATTACATCTGCCCTCCAGGATTTGACATTCTCAGTGATGCCTTCTGACTTAATCATCATCCGCTCGACACCCATGTCTATGAATTTCTGGCCTAGGTTAATTAGTTTACCGGGGTTGCTGGTGTCAGAAGCTTCAAGAGCTGAGGCTTCGGTATCACCGCCTGCACCGAACTGGATCCCGAGTTCGGGTTTAGGCTTGAGGTTGTAGCTCTGGACGCGCTCAGTTAGACGGAGCCAGTCATCGGGAGGGAAGGAGAGGAAGCTACTAGATAGCTCGACAACATCGAAGCTGGTTATATTGTAATTTTTAACTTCAGTCACTGTTGTATGGCAAATTTCGATGATAATTAATTAAATGTTTGATTTAACTTACCCCAAGTCCTTGCATTTCTGAAGATACCTATCTACCATAGTGAAAACCTCTAGATGTAATAATATATGCTCCATGAATCTACCCTATCAACCGCGAAATTAGCCCCGTCAAAAATCCGGTTTCTATCTTTACAATCAAACATAACTTTACAAATAATGTCAATATACTCACCGTTGAGACATAAATCTTATTCTCATGCGCGATATCAATCATCTCTCTGGCTGCCCGAGCCGGTATCAACGAAAATGATCCTCCGGCGAACTTCAACCCATCAGCGTGATGTCCCATGGTCTCCACTAGGTCCTTCCGTGGCTTATTAGGTCGAAGATTGGAGCGGAAGAAGCCGAAACCATTTTCTTTGTCTTCGAGGAGGGTTGGTGATGCTGATTTCGGCTAGATCAATGTTTTGGAGGAGGCGATTCCTCGGTAAGGTGGAGAGACAGGATAATCGTCGGCTCGGTAAATCCTCTACTTGCATGATTCAGCGTACGCCACAGGCTCTAGCGGACTAACAGCGGACTAGTGGCGGGTGAACTAGCGCATTCAATGAATGTCAGCACCTTCATTTACCTTGATTACTTCTACTCCGTCCAAGGAGCATTGGTAATCATGGAGTCTTCGAGCTATATAAAAATCAAAATGCCGGAAAGTAGCTCAAATCTCAGTTCAAAACGCAAATCTCCTTTGATCAAAACTGGAAACCCCAACAGAAACAATGTCTACGTCTTCCAATACCGCTATTATACTTATCGACCCTTACAACGACTTCCTTCATCCAGAGGGCAAAATGTATCCTGCATTGTCAGCCTCTCTGGCGGAAACAAACACGATCAGCCACATTAATGATCTTCTGATCGCTGTTAGATCCCACAAAATTCCGGTATACTATGGCCTGCATCAACAGTACAAGCTAGGTTCCTTTGATGGCTGGAAGCACATGAAAGCTCTGCACCAGAGCCAAAAGGACAATAAGGTCTTTGAAGAAGGCAGCTGGGGAGCAGAGATCTTTGAAGGAATGGAACCGAAGCTAGAGAACGGAGATGTGGTCGTCAGCAAACATTGGCAGGTAAGCCTACGTTCAGGTGTCAGTCAGTGGTGGCAGGGCGCGTAGCTAACTACCGTAGCTCATTCCAAAACACGGATCTAGACTTCCTGCTCCGGCAGCACGAGATCACTAACGTAGTTATTGCTGGTCTAACGACAAATGCTTGCGTCGAGGCGACTGCGAGATATGCCTATGATCTGTGAGTCATTTACACCCGCTTTGTATTAATCGTAGCTGACTATCTGAAGTGGATATCATGTCACCTTGCTGTAAGTTGATCCCGATTTGATGACTATAGAACACCCTAACAGGAAAAGCAGATCCGATGCAACAGCCGCATTTTCTACTGAGCAGAAGAATGCAGCAACAAACATAATTTGGCCACTCTTCGCCTCCAAGGTGACCACTGTGAATAAATATGTAGCATCATTGCAGAGAGGATAAATCTGCACAAAAACGGTATATTTTGGCGATAAATTGTCTAGCAAACTCAAATTTAAAGTCAACGGAGAATCATTTATGAGCTCCAATGCATTCTCGTTTCATTTGAGTTCAAGATTTCAAGATATGCATCTAGTTTCAGTCAGACTATTGATATTCTAAGCACAAGGCAACGTACTTCCAGCTTGCCATCGATGTGACATGATCCGGAGTTTTTCTTTCATTTGATATAAAAGTTCCAAAGTATCTCGTTCATAATGAGGCATCAGGCGATTGTAGATGGTACCAGCTTCATATGCCCAGAAGAGTAGAAGTGGCGAGGCATCATTAACAGAAACCAGGGTGCCGCTTAAAAAAATGGCCGAATCCCAGGACATCGCATCAGCTAATGGCTTCAACAGATCGACGGCGAACTGAAGATGTTGAGGATCCGTCCTAAAAGAGTCCGGATCATGGAGAGCGATTAGTGCGCTGGGAAGGAAGTTTAGAGTTTAGAGCACAAGGTCCCGAAAGGAGCGTACCTGTAACAAATGGAGGTCTGTCCACAGACAGCCATACGCCGAAGTTCGCCCTCTACATAGGAGAGATTGAGAAGAGAACGAATTGTGTTATCAAGTTGCCAGTATTCTTGCTGCTGGTCGGATATAGATTTAGTTTCAGAGCGGAAATGATTATAGCGGTAGACATGACTAAGAAGATAAGAAGCTTGGGACATTCTCGCCAGTGCTCCCATTTTTACATTGGCTGCAGCGGATACAGGAAAACTTGGTCCTGAAATATTCTAGGGTCTTTTAGTTAGCGAAAACCAAGGACCTGCTAGAACTCATACCCCTTGATCAAATGCTTCGTCATCCGATGGTAGAAGACTTTCTGGCTTCGGATCCTCAGTTGAAAGTGGCCGCCGTGGATTTCCGAGCTGCAAGAACCTGCAAAGGGTCAGATATTACGGCACCATTCTGCTTTCTTCGGTGCAGCAGCATGGCTACTACCAGGAATTCTCAGCATACCGGTCTAGTATCAAAATTGCCCACCATGTCCTTCTTCTTTCTTCAATTTGTAGGACGTTAATTGATGGATGCTGGGCTTGAAAATCTGGCCTCAGTGAAATATCAACGCCCAGTGCGATACCGTATCGAGCACAAGCACCAACAGATAAGTAAGCTGCTGGATATATGGCATGCCCAAGTCCGAACACCGCAAGGAGGACCTGAGCTTGTAGAAGCTGGAGGGATAAGAGCCCAGCTGTGACCGCCTCGTCAATCATCCGTTTTGCTATCAAGTACGTTTCTATTTTTGGATCTTTAGATTGCTGTTTCGACGGGTTCCAAAGAATGACCTTCATTGCCAGAAGCAGTAAGGGAAGTTCTGAGTCTGGTTCCGTTAACGGATTCAGCATGGAATCGAATAAGCGCTTGTTTGAAATGATCGGCATCCACCAATGTACCTTCCGGAAGTATTCAACGGCGACAGTTTGCGGGTCTCCAATGCTAGCCGTGACGTAGGGCACAACCTTGAATGTCACTTTAGAAATGGGTTGGCCACTTCTCTTAAAGGCCTGATAGTCTAAGAAGTAGACTGTTGGGAACTCCAGAGATTCGGGAGACGGTTGGAGAAGAAATCTCGTCACCAGTCCATGGGTCTCTCCGGATAATTCATCTTGGGCATCGGAAGCAGAAGCGCTTCTTGTCTAAGGTTAGTCATTCATCCGAGGTTTTGGACTTGAAACAAGAAAAAGGGACAAAACACAATGAGTAACCACAATCCAAGCCCTTACTATTGGATTGTTGGCTAGTCTGCTCTGAGCTATCTAAGCAGCAAGATTGACTGACCTCGAGCACGTTGAACATTTTAGTAATCTTCTATCACAGCTTCGCTTTCGCTTTCTACAGAAGTTACAAGCGTTTGGCGCAGCCTGTAAATGGGCAGATGCGATCGACTCTTGCATCTTGTATACAGGAAATGTAGTCTTCGGGGGAAAGCCTCCCTGTAACCGATTGAATGGGGGTGACAAGGAATCGCCTTTTATCTGCTGCTTATTTAATCGTCGGCTTCTCGCTTACACATCCGTCTAATCGTAGCTCTCATGCAAGCCACCACCCCAAAGCCTTTAAATCTTGTAGTTGAATATACACTCGCCGAATTTGAAAGTTGAATATTTGAAGGACAATATCCCCGTTATCAAATTACTTCTCGAGCACGGCGCTGACCCTCAATTACCACAGCTTTTCTAGTTTTTTTCATGGAGTTTTATAAACAAAATATCTGATAGCCACTCTAACCAGCCGTAAGAGGTTTATAATCAATAACCTTCGAGCATACTTATGCTAGAAATACTTTCTTAAGTTTTCAAAAGCATTCTGATACTGCAAGATCAAAGACCCAGGGCTGTTTATAAAACAAGCTTTTGCCTTTTGTGGGTTTTAGCTCTCTTTTAGATAGTACTTTGTATATAAATCTTAAGCTTAATACGTTTTCACATCTTTTAGGAAGTCACAAAGCAGCAGGTCTCAAACCTGATCCGCTAGGACGTAAATAAATATCATCATCATTATCATAAAATACTATCATACACGTGTATCATCCTTCCGACTTCTAAAATAAATTTATGAACAAATTCAGCAGTTTTGTCGACTTTTAAATATCTAATAACACTGCTTTCAAAAATAACGCCCCTCTTTCAAATTCTTTCGTGATCTTACTGTAGCGAGATGTTATGTTCCAGAACCCCCAACTAACAGGACTTTAAGATATTCAATTATAGAGTGAATCAACTATAACAATTTGTGGCAAAGGATTAAACAGAACTTTACCTTTTAGCTTTCTCAATTATCTAGCCTAGCATCAGACCAGCCTAACCTCAAATGCGTCCAGGGTCATAGGCAAGTTATTATTATGAAATCTAGCTTTACCATTCGGCCTGCTCGTATGCATGAGATGCACAAATGGCAACATCATTTAGTTAAATTACTGTAGTGCTGCAGCAAGAGCGGCTGATTATCACTAGAAATCAGCGTGGGGTGTGAAATTAAAAGTGGGCTACTAAAATCATTGCTAGCCAGTCTTTTAGACTAGAGCATTTGAAGCTGGATAATTGAAACTTGTGATACTGTAACAGGCTGGCTGTAATGTTATTATGCGCCTATGTTCTTTGAGATTTCAACTTGTTTGGGAACATTGCAAGTAATCCCTCGTCTAGTGGAGCAGGATCTGCGCCGATTAGCTCGTACTACTCGTGCAACTGTATCCTCGGACTCCATTTTGAACCACTTTTAGCGTCGTTGCCTTACAATTATCTCCGTTTTAGGAGAATGAAGGGCTTTAAGTGGACAATATCCCTAAATATAACTTTGGCCTGAGAAGCTTAAGCCACCTAGGGTCTGAGGGGTATAGTACCGATACTGTAATGCTTGCTACATAATTACCGTATTGACTCACGGCTTCCGGTATGGAGCTAAGGCCCCTGTTTTCCGCTATATGTATGGCATATTTAGCGAATGATTTGCTGTTTCAGTGCTGGCAATTCGCACTGTATGATAGCGTTACATTTACATTTACTTCTAACGCTATACGGTAGCCGTGAGTAAATACGGTACCTTACGTACAAAATCGAGCGACCACCATCGGACTAGGAGCGAACGCGACTTTTGTTAGGCAATGCGCTGGCCTGAGGCCCGAGGATTATCCCCTCTAACTATTTCACTCTTTCGAAGTCAAACCCAAGATTTTGTACAAGGATCGCTGTGACAATTGAGTAATATTTGTAACATAAAGTCCAAGGGGTTACACAAATAAAATATCGCAAAATTAGGTACGTACTGAGGTGAAATATGTATATTTACTGTACTGGCTAATTATGTTGCTTGAGGTGATCCGGTTGTCCCGCATTGATCTGACTGCATTGTATCTCCGGCTCCATGAGCCAAAACAAATCAACGGTTCGCAATACAGTAACTTGATTTTAATGATTACTGTACCCTGAATTAGTGCTTACTGGGTTGCAATGGCATTATCAATCCCGGGCTGACATCATCAGCCACAGCGATGGTAGGAGTTCCTGAAGCACGACTGCTGTACTTCCTATCACAAGTTTCGAATAGCAAATTCTGATAGACTCCTATTTTAAACTCGCTCCCCGGGAAATAGATATGTTGTTACTGTAGGCAGAACGTCGATCTTCTTGGTACCATGGCACAGGTCATACGTGAAATGTTTACTATGCTTAATTAGGCAGAAGATTGCGATCTCCAGGTACGGTGCCAGCGGAGTAAGCACGGTTTATGCGAATCTTTTTTTCTCGCCTATTCAACGTACGGAGTACGTACTGTACTGTACTGGCATCACATCATTTTAATTAGGGGATGAGATTGTTCATATAAAACCAGTCAGCAACCTGTATTCTCGTCAGACCATGCAACGCACCGAAGTTGGTCTCTTAAAACATATGTTATATGTTTAAAACATACAGCCAAGATGTCTAAGCTTTTAAGGTTTTCCTTATTCACACTCGCTATATATACACTCCTTACACAAGCATCGCTTCTTCATGTACACGACCACACATTTGTTCCTGATGTCATACTACGAGTTACTGCAGAGAACGTCGCGCAGTCATGTCTACCTGCAAAATCCACATTGCTAGTAAATGGAACGTCCCCTGGTCCAGAGATACGGCTAGTAGAGGGGACGACGACTTGGATCCGAGTCTATAATGATATGCCAGATCAGAACTTGACAATGGTACGCAGCAATATCTCTTTTCATCAACATCACAACACATACAATGCCCTCAAGTACCATCAATCCTTCTTGCATTGCAAAGAAAGTTGAATGCTGACTTGAAGTCAGCACTGGCATGGTCTCTCGATGGCCGTATCACCTTTCAGCGACGGCACGCCACAAGCAAGCCAATGGCCAATTCCACCGAATTATTTCTTTGATTACGAGATCAACGTACCAATTGGGATGGCAGGAACATACTATTATCACAGTCATGTAGGCTTCCAAGCAGTTTCCGCTGCAGGTCCTTTGATAGTGAATGAAGTCGGAATTATTCCGTATCACTATGACGAAGAAAAAATTATCTTTCTAACAGATGTCTTTACTCGAAACGACACAGATATTGCTGCAGGACTTGCAAATGACCCACTCATATGGAGTGGAGAAACATCTATGGTTTTGATCAACGGAAAAGGGGGAGGTTCAGCTAACGGCACTACTTGCAACGCAAGTATTGAAATAATTGACGTTGAACCTAACAAGACTTACCGCTTGAGATTCATAGGTGGTACAGCACTTACAGTCGCATCTCTCGCTATTCAAGGCCACTCAGACTTGGTCGTAATTGAGGCTGATGGGTAGACATCAAAATTTTGATTCCAGATTCTAACGTAAATACTAACGTTCCATATAGCTCATACACGAAACCGCAAAAGACAAATTTCTTGCAAATTGGAACCGGTCAACGCTTCAGCGTTCTGCTCAAGACGGCTGCTAACCCTACAGCCAATGATTTCTGGATCCAAATCGAGTCTCGCGAAAGACCAACCACAACCCAAGGCTTTGCCCTACTGCGATACGCCAACAGAAACCAACCCGCCAAGGAAACGGAGATCTTCCCGCCAACTACACCACCCCTTACGCTCCCAGAAACTGACACTTCATTCCTCGAGTATGCTCTCTCACCACTTACGCCTGCCTTTGACTTTCCAACTGCCGCAGAGGTAACCCGGCGAGTAACTATCACCGTCCACCAAGCCGTTCGAGGACAAACGATCTGGATCCAAAACGGTTACAACTGGACAGAGACCTTTCCGAAGGAACCTTATCTTGTAAGCCTGTATAAACGAGATGGTATTGAATTCCCCTCTATGCAACGCGCATTGGCGAACAATGGCATTGATCCTGTCACGCGCTCTTTTCCAGCACAGATAGGAGAGGTGCTTGAGATTGTGATACAAAATACAGGTGCTGATTCTGGTGGATTGGATGTCCATCCTTTCCATGCTCATGGGGCACATTTCTTTGATTTAGGTTCCGGAAATGGGACATATGATGCAAAAGTAAACGAGCAGAAGATCAGGGCTCGTGGTTATGAGCCGTTGAAAAGAGATACAACCATGTTGTATAGGTATGGAACCGCGACCGGCAACGGGACGGCGGAGGGATGGAGGGCTTGGAGGTTGAAGGTTACGGAACCCGGAGTGTGGATGATCCATTGTCATATTTTACAACATATGTTAATGTATGTTGGCCATTCCATTTCTGTTCAGTTCTTACTAGTAATGTTCCGAGGTGAATAGCTGATACTAATTCATGGAATAGGGGAATGCAAACAGTTTGGGTTATGGGCAACTCGCAACAGGTACTCAGACTTCCATACCCTGAGGTCAAGGGGTATCTTGCTTATGGTGGCGATGTGTATGGTAACGAGACTCATCCACCTACTGTAGTGCATTTCAATGATGACTGGGCAAGTTAGTAATGATCTAATAAGTTGCCCGGAAGCGAACTCTGAAATAAAGAATGGCGTAAAAAACAAACAGCATATGGATATAGGGAAATAGGATTCATTAATTCAAGGCTATTGGTTCTTATTTAGTATCTTGATTTAATCTATGTGTATGACTATCCTTTATTTTGTTTCTAAACTACCAATAGGCTTTAATGAGCTCGAATACAAAGCTATAATTTATACATGGCAGATAGATACTCATTTAATATTATCTTCTCCCAAGCGCTTCCCCCAGAACTATCAGTGACTCTTGATAGTATGCTTTAGATAAATTAAAAATGAAAAAGGATTTGAAGATGCTCGAACAGTCAGGGATCTAGAAGAGATATTTGGTCATCAGTTCGTTTTTGAGATGTTCTAACTTAAAATTTCAAAATATGGTGTACATTTGAGCATTCCGGTGGACTTATTGTTGCGTTTAAGGCGTGGCTTGAGCTGATGAAGGAATAGAGAAGGAATTTATGTTGATGACAGGTAACGTAGTAAACATAACATCTGGAGGAGCAAGATTCAGGTGACTAGATGGCCAAGTCTATATTAACAAACTCAATGAATGATTTACTGAGCAATATATAGAATTCTGAAGGAGAAAGTTTTCCAAGATAATGATCTTAAATATGTGTTAACCAATAAATGTATTACAAAGCAAATAAGCTCCGTAGAATCCTGCTATAACTTAAACCTGAAATTAATCGTTTATCAAGGTTAATCTGAATTACCAGAAAACTATGATTAGTAATATTTTTTTNAAGATTGATAGAGGATGGAGTTATAAATAATTCCGCAGCAGAGGATTCTAGAATATTTAGGGCTACAGTCCATAGAAGCAACTTTAGAAGAATGAGGTTATGGCCAATCAATTGAGGTATAATAAACGTACACAACTTTGATGGTATTTCTAGTAGTAATGAAAATTTTATAATTAGCTAGCTGAGAGTATAATAATAAACTATAGAAACTATGTAGTAATCTTAAATACATTACATCTCTAGGTTTAAATCATCTTCCTCACAAAGATAAAAACCGAAAGAGGAGATCTTAAACTCAGTTTGTGTGGTGTACATCAAATAAGGGACGAGATCTGAATATACACCTCCCCAGCTGACACTGGTCTTATTTCGTAACATAAGTGTAAAATGGCTGCGGCATCTCATCTTCATCAAGCCTTTTTGCGCCTTCCATATGCAAGTTTATTTATTTATTACTCTTAGTTGAAGATACTTTTTATTCTAAAACATGTCGTCAGTCTGAGCCGTGAGGTCCAACGAACAACCTTCAATTCTTAAAACGGGGATTAAGGCATGCAGCAAGCAAATCAATGAAGTAATCTGAATAGAAGGCAACCTTTATCACCCCAGACACGTCGCAATTAAACCCCCCCTTCTTTCCAAAGGATCTCAGCTTTACCTGCTTTGATACTTGCTTTCCCGGCCTTACGTCGGACTCATATGCCCCATACAATATAGCCAACTTATTGTGTACAAGCCAAGCATATTCAACTGAAGAGGATCCTTCATAAAGGTTACTGAAAGGGAGAAGACTGGAGAGCTTAAAATAAACTTCTACCCGCAGTCACGCTATGGGCTCCGGATGTAGTAACTAACTTTAGCCCTCTCGATCCATTAATACAGTGCCATTGTCCAGTTTATTTAGTCCAGTAACTCGTATATGCTGTGCTATAGCTAATTCCACCTTTAGGTTTTAACTTATTAAAAACATCCTGTGTAGCGATATGGGTGTAGGTGAGAGCGGTGTATGGCCATTTAGTATAGCTGAGTGCAACCAACTAATCAGAAGGTAGGCTGCGGTAGAATAGGGGGGAGGCATGTATTGTAGTCACTACAGCTACTACTATATATGTATAATGTCACACGACTGAACAACATATCCCTACCACAATACGATCAAGTAAAATATAAAACATATAAAAAGAACCTGAGCAATGCAAAATTATGTACGGAACAACTTATGTATGAATCATTCAAGTTATTATAATTGTAAAATAATCATGCGGTTGTCAAGGGCTCTGTACGGGACCATATTCATAAGTTTATCATAGGTTAATAGGCTGTGGCTCGCATGTGCTAACACTACATGACGTACAAAAAAACGTATATTTAGAAAGCATCGTAGTGCCTTCTTGTAATCCCACAACGAAATTTGCAGTAATTACATTCGGAGGATTTGCTTTGGAAACTTGGTGCAATCTGCAGATGACAGGGGTTCATCCCATCTCCAGTCACTCACTACTACAATCACCAATCTCACTCGCATATCATCCTCGTACAACAGACTCATCACCAGCCTCCGCCCCCTCCGAAAAACGAAACTTAAGCTTTTCACCTCACCGCCGTATGAGCGATATTTTGTTTAACAATTTCAAGGATCGATGACATACATCCCTCATCCTTGCTTGCATAACTGAAACTCTCTTTCTCGTGACATGACATATTTATAAATTTTAAAAATCCCAAATGTGTTTAATTATCTCATCTTTTCTTTCTCCCTCGGTGTTTTTNATCTCATGCTGTTTACGCTTGTGGGGGTACACGTTCTTATGTTATCAGCGGGATCAAAAAAATATCTTGGTACTGCAATTTCACAATTGTTGGTAGGGTTGAAGAATCAAGAAGGGCAACTTTAATTACACGAGTTTAATTTTCAAAAAATAGAATTAAATTTTTTTAATTAATTTGTAATTCAGTATTCAGTATAGACATGGTATCATGGATTCTCTAATATAAACATGACTCTGAAGTCAGATGGATGAATGAAAAGAATAAATACAAAATTTTTGTGAAATGAGGAGCTTTCCCCTCCTCCCATCCGGGAAACTCCTATTTTCCAATGCAATGACCCGCTTATTAGACTACTAAAATTGATTTTTCTAGAAACACATCCTCTTCTATCTTTGCTAGTGTCGAGGGGACCTAGTATCGTGATAGATGGCAAATTAAAAATTGAAATAAAAGGAAATAAAAGAGTGGTCTATATTACCACCAAAGACCCCAAACCCATAACTCCCAGAGAATGCATTATGACTATTTACGCCTCGCACGCTACTTCTGATCTATGCTTCCTGGCAACTCGATCACTCCCGTGCCCAATTCCGCTATTTCTGGTTGATAGTACTGTTGCTGTGGCGTCCCCGGTGCTGACGGCGCTGCCGACTGTGGTTCATAATAATTGTACGACGGCGGTGCGTAGTCGCCTCGGCTGAGGATGGGGTCCTTTGGGGGGGTGCGAGGTTTGCGTCGACTGAAGAAGAACCAGCCTGTTGCAACACCGATGAAGACGGCAGCGGGGATGCCAAGGGCCAAACCGATGATGGCACCCGTACCGAGTCCACTGCTGGAGGATGAGACAGCGACGGGTGGAGAGGTGCTGGTAGCATCAGCGGCACCTGCGCCAGTTGATGATGATGTTCTTGCAGTTGTTGTGGGATCGGAGCTGCTGGTACTGGCAGGGCTGTTGAAGCTGAGAGGGTGGGTAGGAGCGGAGGTGGCAGTCGGGGGTGGAAGACCGCTGCTGGAGCCGGGAGACGACTTTTCGGCGTCGCGATCACCGGTAGTAATGTTGAAGTAGTGACTGATGGTGGCAGGCGTATCGGCGCCGGAGACCCAGAGTTCGAAGAAGAAGACAGGGGTCTCGGAGAGATTCTTTTTGGTGCTGACATTCCAAGAGTAGGAGGTGATACTAGACTTGTCTTCTACGAAGAGATGAGGGATGTTAATAAATATATGTCCTAGAGATAAAATTTCGAGGGAGTGTGTGTGGATGGATGCTGCTCACGAAAAATATACTCCCACTCATCGTTTGGCTGCTGCTGTGAGAGAGTCAGGTCCATGGGCTGATTGGTATTCGAGGTCCATTGGACGTTCATCGTCGAGCCCAGTACGTAGGTAGAATCGAGGGAGAAGTCGCCGTCGGGGCCAGCGGGTGCAGGATTGACGAAGGTGAAGTCCTGCGCAGCAACCGAGGTTACGAGCAGCAGGAGGGCGAAAACAGGAACTGAACGCATGGTGACGGGAGAGATTGATCGAGTTGCCCTCTGTTCAGGTGGACGAACTTTATAAGTCAGTTCTTCCAGGTGAGTCGAGCTACGTCGAGTGTCAGGAAAGAGCAGTGATTGCGTGCTGCTGCAAGAAGCAGAGGCAAGCACGCATGCACATACACTCCAATGATGTGCGATACGATGGCAAAACGAGAGTAGCAGTTGGTAGCGTTGCTCCTAGTGAGAGAAAAGAAGCATGGAAGTAAGTACAAGAAAGATCATGGACGCGGTGAAAGGTAATATCACTAGCTCACCTACGGTGTTTTCCTTACTAAGACCACAGGGCCTCATTCGCCCATCTGCTCGGTACCTCGGGGTCTCCAAGGAAACATGGCAGCACGGTAGTTAAGAGGAGACAAGCAAGAGACCAAGAAGAGAGAGGACGAGGGGGGGTTGAAGGGTGGTTGGTGTGGTGGGTGGTTTGGTCCCTGAGCGCTGGCCGCTGATCGAGCGGATAGCCGCCAGGGTCTTTCTCTCGGGCCCTGACGTTGCGATGCCATGTATCTGGAGAGGGCTAGTGCAATGCCGCCGCTGCTCTTTGCCCTTCGACTCTAGTCTGTGTTGAGTAGTGATGAGTGATGGTACTGTACTGGATGGGATCTAATAACCTATCTCGTGTCAGCAATTAGCGTTGCTAGAAAAGAGAGAACGAAACGCCTTCCATCCAGGTATGAAGTAAGAACAAATTAATAAATAACTAATAAATAAATAAATAAATAAAAGGGGACCCCATATCTGAATCCTCCGCACGAACAGCAGCTAAGCCAAAGCCACGAACCTTAATCAACTATTACCATACAGTTGAATTAAGTCACGGCTTGGTGGACGAAAAGAGAACTGATATAGAGCGTTGGCAGGAGAGACGGGGAATCTCCCACCGCCACAGCGAGCGCAGTGGTGCCGTAGCATCGTTGCGGATCAAGTCACAGGTAACTTACCAGAAAAGAGCCACATGCGAGGCGCAGTCTGTAGCAAAAACCTTCGCCAGCACATTTTCACCATTGATTCTTCTTGTGACTGGTGATGCAGTATCGACGGCGATAACAGTCTATCCATCTATTGTTCATCCATCGTGTGTTGCTTGGTATTACAGACATACAGCTTCATCTATTCGTCACGAATGATTCCTGTGCACAGTACTGTAATCTAATTAATTAATTTTAATTATAGTAAAATCAGGTCCCCTCACAGCGTCAGCTGGTGGGATCGTTCAAGGGAGAAGAATTAATTACAGTATTGAGAGAGCATTTTCGTTGCGAGATCCCACCTTGTTATGCTTCTTTTAGACTAGCACGTCATTTGTCAGCGTAGCTTCACTGTGTGCCATTTCCAGCATCATGAACCGTCTTTCCGGTCCTCTAATAGATTCTGCACGGTACCACTGTATTAGGGGCTCATTGTCGCGTAGGTAGCCCTGCCTGAAACGAATCAGCGTAAGACGATCCTCAATCGACGATCTGCAGCCCCGGCTGATTGACGTAGGTTGGCACGACCGGTTGATTAACTCTAACTTTCTCACTGCTGTATTGTGGTAGGGAATCGTTTTCTACGAGCTTGGTCAGGCAACTGACTATCTTCCGCCGTACTACAATACTGCTACAATCGCGCCGAAACGGCATACGTCGAATTCCGGTGCAAGGGGACGAAGGAGGAATACATTTAGATTCCATTTCTGCAGGTTGCAGATTGATTATCAATTCTTATGCAAGCGGCCTCAGATCGCGATGAGCAACCACGGTAGGGTACAATGATAAGAACCAGGAACCAGGAACCCGTCGTCTCATCAAATTGCTTTACAGTACATAGATCAGACGGCATTTGGCTAGCAAGGCTTTCAGCCAATTAAAATGTACTACTAACTAGGCAGGAGTAAAGAATTTTTGAATCAATTAGCGTTTGTATTCTATTCTCTAGAAAATTATGACTCGTTCAAGCACGTGATTGAATAATTTATGCTTTTTCATCAGCTTTTAGCGAAAGTTTGTTACCAAATTCTCCCTCCAAATCTAGACGTATATAACTCTCAATTGAGTCATCGCTTAACCCTCCTCCCTGTTCCTGTAGTTCTGGCTTTGCAAAGCTCGTCCTAATTAGCTGTTGAACAGGCGTTTGAGGTGGCCTGTGGAATGGATTTTCTGTTGAATTGATTGAATCAATTGACGTGACTGAAGGTTTCTGATCAACTGGCTCTTTGCCAGGCTCTATGAAAGGTGGTGGAATGTGCTCCTTGTACAGCACAGGTTCACCCTCCACCCCACGAGGGAGCTGTTTGATTGCCTTTTTTCTAAGTGATTCCTTTTTACGCCATGCTACCCATGCAGCCTTTTGCTCTCTCCTCTCTTTATTAGCTATCTGACGTAGCATTATAGCTTCCTTATTGGCTGCTTTCTGTGCTTCTTTACGTTCCTTTTCCTCAATTTTAGCTTGTACAGCTTCACCTGTTAGTTCCCCTCCTTGTTGAAGTCTCTTTCTATTGGATGGTTTTCTAGTTATGAGATCTTGTATTCGTCGATATGCCATATCACGTTTAAGCTTAGTAAGCTCATTTTCATCCAGTATTAATTCAGAACCACGCGCAAAAGAATCAAACTTGCGTTGAGATGGGGAACTTAGTAGATCTATGATCTTTGGTTTTAGCTCTCTAAGCTGATATTGGACCTGTCGAATTGTTGTAGGAGTTCCTGGTACACGCAATTCAGGCTCTTTAGTCATTTCCTTAGGTTTGTTCCTTACATATTTCCTTATAAGGGTGAAAGTTGCCTCCTTGTCCACTGGCTACATGCTAGCCTTTCTAAAGGCATTTTGAATAGTGCCTTTCTTAAAAGTTTGCTCGCGAATCCCTGGCAAATCTCAAAAAAAANGAAGCCATGGTATACTCAAAATAAAGTGATTCAGTAGCACTTTGGACAGCCTTATTGTGCCAGTGTTTATATGGCTAGAACACTCCTACATCAAGAGGTTGCATACAGTGTGTTAAGTGTGCTGGGAATGTGCATAACACAACGTTGTTTTTCAAAAGTCCCTTAACAGATTTATATGCATGAAGTGGCCACCTCACTAGTGAAACTACTAAGCAACAATGTATACAATTGTTGTATGTTTCATTATCTTAGCTTGCCAGGCTGTTCACATCAAGTTCTTGAACACTAAAGGCGTTGGACTTGTATGTTTTATCCTCTTTCGCATCTTACTCCACATGTCGAGGAATAAATTGGCTATTATTAGAAGTACAACTTGCTTTACGTCAAAAAAGGAAGCTTGTATTAGAGCAATACTGAAATTTACATCAGCTCTTATATTTAACATTAAAATTGCCCTAATACTGACGTACAAAGTATATTAAGTTCTAAATTAGCATATATGGCTAGTTTTTGGTCTTACTAAGAAGTTGTCATTCATACTTGACATAGTAAATCTCTAGTGTCATTTCATTTGTATAACGGTTAATGTTTGCAGATTCTTAATACTTAACCGCAAAAAGATCGCCTTATCTGATTTTAAATATATGGAAGGCAGATCTTTAAGATTGCCCATCTATATACTCAAGTTATTAATTTCAGTCTTCACTGCACTGCAAAGGCTGTATGAAGCACAGTTGCCCTGCTAATCAACTTCTAATTTCTAATACTTCTATGAAAAATCAAGGCCACTTCATTATAGGGGAACTCAAGTATTATGTCGCTGTCTTGTGCTTGTATAAGTACAAATCTATACAGATTTTCTTTAGTCTTGAACTAATATAAGACAATATTTTCACAGAGGTCTGTAGTTAAGGTATACCGTAGCCTTGTTCTATTATCGAAGTTTAAAGGTTGCTGCTCATTCCGAAATGAAGAAGCAATTTCGATATAGTTTGTAAAAAGGTCATGACTCATAAAGTGATGCTTGCCGTGAAAATATGTCCATACTACAACTCCAAAGTTCAGTTCAATTATGCTATATTACTCATATGATGTCTTATAAGATAATCTCCATGAATTTCAGCTTTCTTTGATATTATGACTTTGCAACCTTATTCGACACCTTCATATTCGATATTTATTCTTGATTGAGGTATCGCATCCTTCCTTACCACATCTCATATCCGCAGGCTGTATTTGATGGACTAAATCGCCATCAAGTTACTGGTTAGCTTAGGCCATAACAGTATCAGGTGATAAAACAGTTAGATATTGCCTAATTTAGAACATTACCATGCTTAGTACTAATTTCATCAAGATCGCGCTATCCATTGCTGTTATGCCCTCCTCTATGCAAGTTTATATAGCTTTGACGTTTAAATATTTCTATGAATTAAGTGTTATTCACGCTTGAGAATGTTTGACAAAAACATGTGATCTCAATTTCTCATTTGTAACAGTAGCTTTTTCTCGTTATAAAATCGTAATACTTACTTACATATATTTCTTATCCTAGCTTTGAAATATTTGTGTTATCAGCTTTATAGACTTCATTATTTGTAGTAATTGATTTTATGTTTTTATTTTCCAGATTATTAAGCAGTTGGTTCACTGTTAGAGCACGTGTTACATGCTCTCTTCGCTTTCGCCGCTTGAAGAAGAGAACCGCCTCAACTACAATCAGAATGAGTACAAACCCTCCTATAGCTACACTTACTCCAATCCTAGTCTTGTGCTCTGAGTTGTACTACCTTTTTGGGGGTTTGTTGTTGTGAGTTGCCCAAGACTCGTCGTGGTGCTTAATAGGATTCTAGGAGAAGAAGTTGTGGTAAGAGGAGCTGTTATTAAAACGGCGAAATTGTAGCCTTCGACAAGTATTGCAATTAAATTAATAGGATATGAGAGAGTTGTAGTTACTAAGATATAGTTGTTCGTCGCCGGCGAAGCATAAGACAGAATCTAGTTGATCGTCATCGGTGAAGTATAAACACTGTCGACCTTGATATTACCATCAGCATCTCGTGCAAAATCGAAATTCTTAAATTAATCAATAGATTAGTCAAATTCTCAAAGCAGAGCTCGACCAATTACAAGTTGAATATACATACGTCAGGCAACATATAATGGATGTACTTGACGATGAGATAATAATGGTGCTCTATGTAGTGTAAGCGGCAGGACACACAAGAGGACTGAGACTTTAGCTAATGATTATGTTATCTGCTATGATACCTCCATCCTACTATTATGTCACTTCAGGAGGAAGGCATGTCAATGAGTTAGTGACTGATTGCGCATATGCAAGATCATATATATAGGGGAAAAGACCCTTTGAGGCATGTACACTCAATCACGCTTAGGCTGTAGTGTTATATCTAGGCTGTAAGCTCTATGCTGTTGTAACTGAGAGTTACGATGTCCGCAGACCGTTATTTATCTCTGCTGAATGAGTGGTAACTATCAGAGGATGGAAACATGAAGGAAAACACAATTATGAAAGTGTAGTAAGAATGTAAGATTTACTGGTTTATATTTGGTGAGAAGGCAATGTGTTTTAAGCAAAACCAACGGTAGTCTTCAGTATTAGCATGAGTTAGTTATGTATCACAGTTAATCTTTGAATATGGCGGGTTTTCAACTTAATTAAAGTTAGAGTAATTCTAATATTATATGATATTAATGGCTATTATGAAGTATTGATTACTGCAAAGCATCAGACTTAGAATTAGCAACTTGCTTGTCATCTGTTTATGGCATTGTCATATTCTTTACTATTCCTTATGATTTTGTATTTTCAATCTAATGCTTCTTATCTTATTACGCTAATATCCGAGATCATCATTTTAAATATTGTTTACTTTATTCATCATCTTAATATCAATTATTACCTTTACCTTTACCAGATGAGGAGTTCATACTTTTATCTCTCTTATAGTTAGCTAACTCAGCAAATTTTTGCCTGCTGGTCGATGGTAGATCTTGCTCGTCACAATATTTGTCGTCATTGCAATCATCACTGTCGAGATCGCTGTGATCGGTATTAGACCCGCTGTCCTCTGACTCCTCATCACTACTAAGTACAATCTGTTTGTCTAGGACAGACACACCTGTCCTAGGCTTGAATTTATGTGGTATACCTTTTTTNGCTGCAGGAGCACCAGAATTCTTTCGTTGAGTATAGGCGTGATCTAGTATACAAGACGTAGCACAAAGAAGAAAGAGAAAATCTCCTATCACACGTGAAGGAGTGGTTTGAAGATCACGTAATATAAAGGTCCCGTGATCCTGTGACACCCACCAACTTTGGGACCGAAGATTTATTCTACTAATTCACAGAGCTTTCCCTTACGATTTTTTATCTGCTGAGTGACACACCACCCCGCAGTATAAGACCGATTACCCAAGTGGACGCACTAACACTATTTCTACTACTCCTATTATATACTACTAACTATATGCTGGTACTAGAATCCCAGTTTTTAGGCCATCACAGATAACTTGCATAAGGATGGATAGCACCTGCAGTCAGGTATATGTCTTCTGGGTTAGCAGTAAAGCCGTCACGTCCTAGATATTTCTTATTTAGCCACTTAACAAAGAGAAGTCTAGAGAACATACTCGAGAAATCCTGCAACACTTTCCTTGATCATTGGTATACCTCTACTAGGACTATAGCTTCCGATAGACCCTATATGCCGCAGAAGCCATCTCGCCCTTTCCAAGACATCGGGTTTGTAGTCCAAGTGATGCACAAGAATATATTCATTATCTAATAAAGGGGGGTACTCTAATAAGCTGAGAACCTGCCTGAAGAAAGTGATGGGTTTCTGGCCCAGTTCTTGGGGATTTCCAATATTGGCGCAGATAACATTGTCGAATGGAAGCTCGATAGATCCTTTTGCGAGAGCAGAGTTTAGCTTTTCTGAGCGAATTGATAATTCACCCCTTACTGCATATTTAGCTGTGCGGGTATTAGGGTTCACGTTACTAATGTTAAGTCAACGTAGAGTGGCCGTGGAAGACATTGTAGTAAATAGTGAAAGTGAGATAGGTTGGGCCTAAAAAGAACGACTCAGACTATTTATCTTCAAGCCCGAAATTTTTCAACGGTAAAATGATTAATAATATTGACAAAAAGTAAAAGGATTCCTTATTTCATAATTATATCGTTATCTTTGCTTGTTATAAGATCTCTAAGTTACAGATCTGGATTCTCAAGGCGCCAAGCCTCGCGCTCCGGCAAAGCCAAGTCACCTCATAGATCCCCAATGTTATTCATGTAATTATCATTCGCTCCTACAAACTCAGGGAATACTCGTAATGGTACTATTTAGAAAGATATAGGATTTAAGTCTTTAATATTTCATATCTTTTTGAATAACTTAGCTTAATTGAATGGCTAATTTTGAGTATATAAGAAGACTTCAAGTAGATCACACAATTTGTAGTAGTGTGGGCTTTTTGTATGCCTCTATAAACCTGAGACCGAGGCAATATAGAAAANGACAAAACAGAAAAAANCCTTACCCTGTTTTCCTAATTTTCCAATCAAGATCACGACGAGTACTGGAGGAATTTAACCCACTAAGTTGAACGTACCATTGCTGTCCTCAAAGCCTGCGAAGCCAGTTTCTGTACCATTCCATCTTGATCAAAGCCCACGACAAAGGCATCTGGAGACAGAACATTGTAACTAGTACTATCTAATTGAAACCAATAGTCATTAGATCCATCCCATGGGTCCCCACCATACGGAATCCCATTCTGAGCCAAGGCTTCCATGTGGAACTTGTAATACGTCAAACTATCGAAGCCCTGAATTTTGAGTTCTGTCGGATATAAGCGGAAGTCATCATAAGCGGCATACAACTGGCTGGTTAGGAAGTCAGTACCATTACTGATCCATTGCTTGATGACGATACCGGGACCACCATCTACAGCTAGAGTAATTGACGAGTTGAGGTTTGTAGATTTGAAGGTACCAGTGAAAGCATTCTTGGCTTGATGTTTGGAGGCTGCTTCTGCGGCATTGTACTAGAAGGCGATATGTAAGTACATAGTATATTATCTAGGTTTTCATATTATACGAACGAATATATCCACAAGCGTCCCTCGAATGGGTTGTACTTGAGGGTGTGGGTTGTCGCCCGCTGCCATAACAGTGATGCCGATGTTATAATCTGGGATGAGGCAAAAGAAGGTAGAATATCGACCAATATCTCTAGATTTGCAATATGAATCCAGGAGGCGACTGGTGTTAACGATTGTGTTGACTGGAATTGGTAGTCGATATATCTCCCAAGGAGCCTGAAGAAGAGACACAAGTTAGTTTGTTAGCGTATCAAAGTGGAGAAACTTTTACCTACACCGACTGCAGCTTCCCACTGTGAAGTAAATGTTATTGGCTTCATCCACCGCCGAGTCATGACCGGAGATATTAACTTGTTGGTGAGAATTACTTGGCCCCAAGTGATGAGGTCCTTAGTCGAGGTGAATTGACCACCAGCTCTGATGTGTGTTAGAAAGATGCAAAGGAAAATGGAATTTTCCTTACGGATCTTGAATACCACCATCATAGTTCCATTGTGCATAAGTATTGTTTCTAGGAATGATAGCATCCACGTTGTCGCCGGGTGGTGTTGGAGTTGTTGAGTTCATACCCAGAATTTGAGCAAAGTCAAGTTGGCCCTGGTTTATTGACTTGCCAGTAATGTTCTCATATGCAAACCCCAGGAGAATATAGGCCATATTGGAATAGGTGGGACTTGTATAGGAAGGAAAAACTGGAGGGTGGCTGATTACTTCGGCCAGCAATTCTCGAGGTTCAAATTTAGCTTGAGGGTCATTCGTAGGGAGCATATTACTTACGTGATCTTGTGCAGGGGGGTTGTGGCCCATAGCGCTACAATTTATGATTGTATCATTGGGTAACGGAGGAAATCCAGATAGAATATCGTCTAGCATAGATTCCTCTAGTGCTATATCTCCAATTGACACTTCCCCTGAGTTAGTATTGATTCAGAGAGAATTCTAGCTCTGCTTACCATCACGTCCAATACCTGATATTTGGGAAGCAAGAGAACCTATAGTGACTTCGCCCCATTTAGTTTGTAAGAGGGGGTTTTCATAACTGTACGAAGCATCGTCAAGTTTAGACTGCAGCAGAAGGAATATTTAGACTGGCTGTATATCGAGTGAAAGACAAGAGAGCAACTTACGATATATTTTGTGATTGGGTCCGTAAAAATTGAGTCTCCAATATCAACCATCCAAGCATACATCACTAGAAGCTTGCCTAAGCTACCAGTTCTATATACTGTATTGTCGGTCAGTTTTCCTTTGGTATAGGAGCCAATAAGCTCGGGTGCTTCGAAATGAAAGTCAAATAAAGGTTCGTTACAAATTAAATCAAATACAGAAGTGGAGAAAGAGGTACCCTTGTTGTCGAGTGGACCATAGGTGCTATTTCCTGTCTGAATGATTTTGTTCAGGGCGGCTGCAGCTTGTGTTTTGGCATCATCCCATGCTTGAAAGTTTCGGTTTGCAGCTGGCAGGTAGATAGGGCCAAGTAAACTAAGATCAATGGTCTGATCAAACACTACTGCAGATGTAGATATGACAAGACTCGCCCAAAGTATACCACTAAGTCTGAACGCCATTGTGATATCAATTAGAATACGCTAGTGACCGGTTAAGTGATGGAATTAACTGGTTGTTTGAGAGGAGAGAAAAGACTAATAGTGGACGGCGTATAAAGAGTTTTGGTTGTGGTATAGGGTTAAATTAAATGCTGATAACTGATAGTTAAATGAAAGACACGAGAGCCACTGTGGAGATTCTCTCTGTCCTTCCAATTCATTCATGCAGGTAAGCTTGGTACAGAGAGAAATACTCAAATTTAGCAGTACGGCTTACAAGTTCCATGTTTACAAGCAAAAGCCTCATTTTTTCTTGATTTCATACTAGATAATGTGTAATCCTGAATGCCCTCTTGGTAGTTGCTGGTAAAGGGCATCAACTAGTTAATAGTTGGTGTGCTCGTAAACTTCTGTGGCTTTTATTCCTTACTAATCATCCAAAAACAGAGGATGAGTGCGCGCCAACCCCTATCCCTGCTATTCAAATCCAAGCCCCTCGGCTTCGCAAGCTAGAGCCTGCTAGCCATTATAATATTAGTGTCATATTATAGTTTGCCTTGACCTACGCTTGTTCACTGTTTTATTGCCTTCAGTTACTTTGAGATCTAAAAAATGAGGGAAGGAGGGTAATTGGGGATTGAGATACTGCCCATTTGCATATCACTTTAGAACATCATCCTCGCCTCATGCCGTATACGAGAACAAGAGTCCGTCATGGCCACTAGCCTTTCCATCTACTGGGCAGTGTACTAATGAGATAGATTTTTGGTTGATATTTATCCTGTAAATGGATGTTCTTGTCTGCATAAACCTCGTTGTGTATCAAAGCAATGTAATCCTATAAAGTGAGTATTTATCTTTTACAAGGGTGAAATATATACGGTTTAAGCTTCTTATGGACATAAATTGTATAGTGCCAGTTCGGTGACTAGCTCCACTCGGTGTACTGTCCAGCTCCTTTGTCAGATCGAGGTCGATCAATCTTCTTTTCGGGCCTCCTTCAGCAGCAGGTTTTGTAATAATAATATTGTTTTCGGAAATTTCCCGATGTAGTATCTTGCCATCCTCAAGAAGTGATCTATGACCAGCGATAACATCTCGAAATACTTCTAAGAGCTCTATCACAGACTTGTATGCATGCAGCGGTTGTGCGGCTGGTGATACCATTAAGCAGCAGTGCACACGATTGCCATATGTCTCACTCTCCTAGACTGTCCAAATCAGGTTCCTGAATACTGAGGACGTCAGACTTGTGCGACTCATCCTCTTTCACGTTCTGCTCAGCATTCTGCTCGGCATTTCGCTCTGCGTTCCGAGCAATAGATTAGCTGTCGTTGGATCTAGACCTCTTGGCGGGACTAGTCTCAACTGCAGATTGCCCTTCACGTTTTCTTTTCTGTCCGGAAGATAAAATCGAGCTGCTTCTCGTGCTGATTGCCAGGCTAGTGGGGCGTCTTATGCCACTCCTAGACCTTCCCCGAAGATCACTTGTCCTCGAATCTTCTCGGCGGATGGAAAGCTTTCGGAGTTGCCCGAATTCCATACCATTTTGCAAACTTGCAATAGTGTCCAGACTTCCATCAATAGAAATCTGCTCATGATGGAACCATTGAGCGATACCTGTAACCCTTCTCTCCGTAGCCAATTTCAAAAGTCTTCCTTCACGCTGCCTTTTATCAGATGGCCAAGCGAACTTCACGACATATTCCCAGTCTGTTGATTTGTTTCTTCTCCCCCGATAGCAAGCAGTTCCTCTGAAAACCACTGCTTTTTGTGAGGCAATCGGCTGGCCCTCCAAACGGATCCCCGGTCCCACACCGACCACTGGATTTTACAGCGAAATCAACAAAAAAAANGACCCTAGCAATCTTAACAACCAACTTATATTTCTCTATAAAATTTGAAATCATAAATTTTTATGAAATGATTATTATATATGTTCCAGTCCATACGCCAACTGCCTAGGCCATACACCAATTTTACGGTTGGCGTATGATCTAGGCGATACGCAATCACATGTAAACCTCACGCAAACCACCTTACCCCACCATAGCGGTGTAGCTACAAATGTAATTGTTTCCCCCTTACTTTCCAGCCTTTAATTACTTTCAATTAAGCTGTTCTCAGTCAATATGACTTTAATTGAGTCAATTAATTCATTTCCTAATGATGTACACTTTGCTTTTCAGGATTATACATATAGCGAAAGCTATGTTAACAAAGAGCGGATTGATCCACAACACTGGCAAAGAATGCATGGGTTTTCAGACAATCTAAGCTTAAAACCAGAAAATCGAGCTGATAGAAACCTAAAACACAGAACAATTGATCTGAACCCCTTATTAACTAGTTTCACTACTCTCTCTCTCTTATTTTCTAACGTTATCAAACACACCATACAGCCAGTCGAAAATTACTTGGGCCAATTGAGGCTCGGCTCCTAAGCTGCAGTGTTCACCAGCTCCCAGGACAGTAGTGAACTCATGAAATGTGGTATTTTTGCCAGCCTGTGTGAAGACGGCCTCTGCTTGCTCCGGTTGGGTCAAGGTCAGGGTGTCATTCTGGGCCTTGGCCAAGAAGACGGGGACGTTGATGGCCTTGGCAACGTCTGGTGTGAGGGCGAACTGGTTGAGCTGGGTCAGCCAGTCAGAGGGTGAGTTTGTGTTGAACGACCACTTGCTCTGGGCGATGAGCCAGCGTAGGTCTGTCGGCACTGAGGGTAAGACCTCGAGTTCATTCCAGAGGGTATCGAAGGCGGTGACGTTACCCTCAATGAAAGAGTCGATCATGGATGGCTCTAGCTGGGACGTGATCGCATCGCTCATGTTCTTCAGACCATCCACGGCTATCACGGCCGCGACTCGGGGCTCCTTGCTCGCGGCCAGCGGCGCCAGCAAGCCGCCGAAGGATATTCCCATTAAGGCAATGCGTGAAGAGTCCACATCGGCGCGCGAGATGAGGTACGACACTGCTGGAGTTACGACGCTCCACCAGTCCGGAATAAAGCCCAGTTGCTGCTGGCGGCGGACCGTGGGCTGGCGGCGGACCTTCGTATGTTGCCACATTCCAGCCCCTGGAGAGAGCCCCGAGGCCAATATAGTGGTAGCTATCTTCCTGTGCGGCGTCATACCCGTTACCCACCAGCAGGGTAGGGGCCTTGGTGCAGTCATTGTGAGCCTTGTAGAAGGTAATGGGCACGGTGAACTTGGTACCATTCTCCGACATAGCGGAGACATTGACTCGCTCACCAGGTATGTCTAAAAGAGAGATTGCAATGTCGAAGTCCGTCAGGACCGAGTCCCACAGAGTGTAGATGCGTGGGTCGGAGATATTTCCGTGTAAGAAAAACTCTGCAGCCCGGTAGTACGAAGATGCCCGAAAGTAGGCCTCGCGAGCTGAGACGGGATTCTTCGTGACATTGACCGACCTAGCCACATCATGGATGGCATCGGCAAGATAGTTGAACTCGTTGTAAACGCTCTCATAATCTCCAGGAAGAATTTGGGAAACTGCACGCAGCACTTCGCTGGTTGCTGAGCCGCCGCCGTTGGCCAGAGCGAGTATCTCTGTGAAGTAGAAGGAGAAATAGTCGTCGGTGCTCAGAGGAAAAAGGGCCGGGGCAGATACGTTATTGGTACCATTGTAAGCCGTAGACTGGCGGCCTAGGAGCCGCGAAGGAAACGGGTGGAACTGTGAGGCCGCTGTGAGGGTGAAGCCTCCCGCGAGGATGAAAACTGCTACAGACTTCATCTTTGCTGAGAGCTACAAGATATTGAGACAACGCTGTTTTGTCCAAGAAAGGGTTTTCGTTGAATGATTGCAGTCTTATATGTACGCTAAGCATAAGAAGTTCACCGAACTCGTCTAGTGCTATATATATATTTCTTTGGAGGCTTCGTTGTAAACTTATAATTCCCGGATTTCGATGGAAACCCGGATGCAATAGAGGTAAGCAACATAGAATTGTCGCTCTGTATGATTAACGCCATGCTGTGCCTCATTTCGTATAACAACTCATAGCGTGGTTGGCCTTTGATGAGGAGATCAACATCCTCGTCACTTTCATCTGCAAGTACCGTGGTTTGGTATGTGGCGAATCAACCACACGTTTTGCTCCATGCCAAACTCTCGAGTGTCCCACTATTCCCGGGACAGCGATCAGTAAGAATAAAAGATCACGTTCATGAGCCAATCAATGTGCCAATTGAGCACGACAAAGGAGGCGTGGTTTACCGTATTCGGGCTTGTAAGGAGTAGTGCGCTTTGTAAGTCGAGTGTCATGGGCAAGGGCCAGGTCCACCGTATAAATTCCTAGCTGATCACAATTGGCCAATCGGAACTCCCCCTCCCCCCCACACACACTCTGTAGACGGAATAACGTAATTCCCGGTCCACCGGCCCACTGAAATTTACTGTAAAATCAACGAAAACTGTATATCAATAACTCAACAAATATATAATTATATTTAATCAAACTTTGAAATCTATTTATTTATTTAATAATTAATAAGTATACAAATTTTGACGTGTGTAGCATTTATAGTTTGTGCTATATAATAAAACAGCCTTGTGTTGAAGGTCTAAAATCTAATCTAACTATGTTACAAGCATTTAAACAAAAAAATGACTAAATATTTGGAATCAGATTAAAGTAATTAACTATTTTGCAAAAATTTATTTCTTTAAACTTTGTATTTGTTGAGTTATTACTGTACAGTTTTCGTTGATTTTGCATTAAATTTCAGTGGGCCGGTAGACCGTGGACTGGGAATTACGTTACTACACAGGGCGATTATCTAAAGTATAGAGAAGGAACCCGAGTGCGAGATACTTCGTATAGATGTCTGCATTTCAATAGCACCTCCCATTCCCACTACACCGTTTCGCGCCGAGCTGCTCACAGCAATGCGGATAGCTGAGTCTCTTTTTGTTAATTCCACTGCTGATTCTTCGACGATAATTTACATTCGTCTCTCCGATGGTGCGAGTGCAAAACGGTTGATTGTTTCAAGGCACTCCATAGGTACCTCTTTGAGTGTGTCTGCCACCTGGTAAAGTGATGAACGATGGAATCTTCTAAATTTCCGCATTCGAGATGCGATATTGCGTAATGGATTGGTCTCGGGGAGAGTGTGGATATCCGTCTAGAGCTTGATCGCCCTTCTCTAAAGCCTATCTTATGCGGAGGCAATGTAAGCTTCTGCTTCTGCTATGCTTGTTGCTACTGTAACAAACGTTCCTATGATCGCTTGTACGCTTATTTTCTGGATTCGATTAATCGATCTTGCCGCTTTATAGTTAAATTCGTGCATTTACACGTTGGAAGCATAATCTTTTATTAAAGCAATAGCTGCCGTGAACAGCTGACGCGTTGTAGGTGGCGACAGTCCCTTCAATCGCTTTAATTCCATTACCGCTTTTAAGCCTTTAAAAGCTGCTTTTGCTATATGTTCTCTGTACTTGAGTTTAGCATCCATAACTACTCTAAGGATTTGACATGGTCTTTAGGTCGGACTGCCTCTCCTTTAATGATGAAAGGTTTTAGCTCCAGAGTGGGACGTCCGAGACAGGATGGAAGAAATTAGCGAAATGCCGCTAGTTGTTGGTGGCAGATATAAATTCGTGCGCGCTATGGATGAAAGAAGGGGCTTGCGGGTTGCACCGACTTGGCTGCCAGGTAGTTTGCTGGCCTGTTCTCCGCTGCCTGAATAGCACTCCCACAGCTCTGTCACGTATAATAAGATTGTAGTTCTTCGCAGTTATTGTGTACATTCAGGCCGCGACCAGTTGTGCTTTTTCCCCCCATCGAGCTACATTTTTGTCTCCAGTCTCTTGAAAATAAGTTTACTTGTCCACGATAGCAAGGCATTGATCCTGGCCAACCGGCTTCACTTCTTCTTAGTGCCAGAAAATAGCGGACATGGGGGATGACAGGCCCTTGCGATTACTGTCACTCGGTGAGGCTCCATAACCTTAAGGCTACTCGCTGTGGTCTCGCTGTGGTCTTTCGATGCTGATCCATGTCAGACGGTGGTGGTGTTCGCGGCATCTCGAGCCTTTACATCCTCAAATATGTCATGTACGAGTTGCAGGAAAAGGAGAAGCTCTCAGTACTCCCACAACCGTGCGACTATTTCGACATGATTTCCGGAACATCCACAGGAGGGTAATATGAAATATGTTCCATCGCTTGCCTCTTAGATTCGCTGACTAGCAGCAGGCTGATTGCTATCATGCTTGGAGTCCTGGACATGCATATAGATACATGCATAGAGAAGTACGAAGAGCTCGCGAAAGAAGTTTTCCAAGATGACTACCATTTTTCGCAAATTGAAGCCCTGCAGCAAATACAGGCTGTTTTAGGAGCAAATCGTTTCGACCACTTGAAGCTCGAGAAGATTGTCAAAGCATTGGTGAGAAGCGAAGCAGAAGCTCTTCTGCCAGTGACTCAGGGCAATCTTCCTACAAACCTTGAAGACACCCCTATGAACTTCCGTGCAACTCCAGATGGGACGCGGCCAAAATGCAAAGTGTCTGTCCAAGATGAGTCCCAAAGGCTACTCGGAATTTTGATTTACTAATTCTCTCCCAGGTTCGTGTGCGCGACAGCTGAGAGACTGACGGCATCGACTCTTTTCCGAAGTTACAACCTCAGGGGTACTGCACAGGCTGGAAATTTTCCTTGTTGCATATGGGAGGCTTGCCGGGCCACCACGGCTGCTCCTTTCTTCTTCGCACCAGTCATAATCGGTCCCAACCGTTCCAAATACTGTGACGGAGCTTTAAATTGCAATAATCCAGCCTTGATGCTCAAGGAAGAGGCTGCCTCTGTCTGGAGTAATAGAAAAATCGGCTGCCTTCTCA
The DNA here is from genome assembly GCA_002812745.2 of Scytalidium lignicola. NCBI lineage: Eukaryota > Fungi > Ascomycota > Leotiomycetes > Scytalidium > Scytalidium lignicola. The sequence continues at coordinate 116,815 of NCSJ02000072.1, forward strand.
GCATTGGAACAGGCTTTCAACAGTTGAAAGATGTCTTCTCCGGACTCAAAATCGTCAAGGCAAAAGTGACAGAGACGCAAGGTACGCACGCGGCCCTCTCAAAGGCGTATACGGGAAAGAGAGGCTACTATCGTTTTGATGTTAGCACTGGGTTGGATAAAATACTCCAGACAAGGTCTGGCATTTCATCTCATCTTTAGAATACTACGCATCTCGCATCGAGATGTGGCCTAAAACACCTTCCCCGTAACCCTGTTTGCCAAAGAATCGAAAGGATGCGGCCATATGCTCCTTCATCCATTGCCTCTGTGCACTGAGATCAGAAAAAGTTGGTATTCCTTGTAGCTTGAGCTTGTTATTTCGGTCTCCGCGAGCTAGAGCTTGGAAAACTCGATCGTTAACCGCTGAGGCCATGGTAAACTGGTTATTAGCTTTCATGACCAGAGTGCCTGTTTGAGTGATTGTACTAGACATTTCTAAAGAGTTCTGGATTTCTTTAGAGTCTAAGGAGACTGATTCATATAATAACAAAGAATAGACTTATGGAGGGGAGATTGTAAGAAGGCTTCTTGCTAGTCTGCGATGCTCTGCACATAGTTGCTGGGGGTTCGTCCACTCTCATCCAGAGCTTTCAGTAAGCTTAGCTAATAAATTTAAACCAGAGATATAACTATCAGTTAATAGTGTTTTGGAATGCTTAGCTACACCCGCCGGATACGCCTTAGTGGCGTGATAGTAGGCATACTAGGCATATTTTGCAGAGAATACGCTCTTTCTTTAGCATAAATTATACTACCTTATTAGGACAATGGGACTTCAGAAACTGACAGGGTCAAACAAGCATAATCTGACAGACTTCTGCTAGATTCTAGACTAGCTTGTAGGTGTGTACCTAGCTTAGACTGAGGCATGTCCAAGTAGAACTTCTCGGGGTTTCGAATTTTACTTCAAGCCAAGGATATCTGCCAGTCTAACGTGTTTAGTAAAGTCTCCCAGTCTGTCCAACCGGTAGACCAAACTGATTCCAGGACCTCGCGAACCCTGGAGACGTGCTGAAACCCAGTCCAGCTCTCAATATTCTGGAGGCGATTTCGGATATAGCTGACCTTCACTTTATCATCTAGGCCCTCGATGCCGGCCATAAAAAGAGGAAAGACTAGGCCAAGCTCGCAGTAAAGGTTGGGCGGGACTTGGTACATGTGTGTCATAATACTTTGAACGCATTCGCTCACCTGAGTTACGTAGGTAGTGCTCGAAGCCGCATATCGGCTTAGGAAACGGTACAAGCGCAGCAATGCAGCATACCGGAAAGCTTCAGCATGATGGAGCAGCGACTCTAACTCGCTGCCACTCAGAGTCGTGCAAGGAATCAAAGTTTGTGAAAGTAGGAGCTGAGCAAGGCTCTGGCCCCTGCGGGTTGTGCTAGATGCAAATGCGGGAGAGGAATCGTCCTGGTCGTTGGTATCAGCGATGAAGTAACACATATCACTTATGTGCCCTAAAATCTGATGTGCTATGCCCATAAGACAGTCCGGAGAAAGGCAGCTATCGTCGTCAATCCAGTATGCCCCGCGAAATCGAGGCCGCCAGCTAGTGCTTAACGCGGCCATGATATCGTGATACGCAAAATTCCGGAGGAGAAAGCGTCCATCGCTGGTCTGGCGAAGGCGTTCGGGTCCCCCCAGCTGTTCGATGAGATGTCCAGCTCCCCGAAGATGGATGGACCACCGCTGGGTGTCTCCACTGACCACCTCTGCCGTGCTGCATATCAGGGCACAAGCGATGGTGCTCTCCGAGACACTATTCTGGCGAATAGCTTCAGCAAGACCTCGTGCAGCTTCACTCTCGAATCGAAGCCGCGTATGAGGGGTAATGCACGGGACTGGACCAGAAGAAGGGGCATGGATGGAAGCGTAGGTGAAGAGCGCATAAAGTAGTGAAGAGTCGTCAATGGCCATAGGGAGTAGAACATTACGGAATTCATTGCCCCCATGCTGTAAAATCGAGCATAGTGGTGCTAGACGCTCGACGTAATACTTCAAGAGGATGCGTTCAGGGGAGGCACTGTCTAGGGAGTACAGCGTCATGAAGCCGTTATTACCACATGTTATCCCCGAGATAGGCTGTGGAGACTCTGACCGTGATGGTGACCGTGAGGGGAGCGACTTGTTATCGAGGATTTCTCCATCCCGCAGCTTCTTTTGCTGGGGCAAAACGACCTTCCGTTGGGGGAGACGCTCGCAGATCAGGCCAAGGCGCACGCACGACTGACAGGGTTCAAGACTCCCTGCCCGCTGGTCGTCGCATTTCTTCTTTCGGGCCTTGCAGGTTAGACATCCAGATCGAACCCGGCCAGTGGTGGCAAAGCGCCTGCGTATCGGGCGGTCATTGCTGGCAGGAGGGGAGGTGGCCGTAGAAGTGGTCTCTGAGATGGAGCTGTCCATGCTGGGATGGAGCGAGAAGATTAGGGAGGCAGACGAAGACGGAAATAGAAGGGCGAACGAAGAAGAAATACAGATGACGAAAGAGAGAGATGAGGGAGGACAAAATGCCGACGATAATCAGCATTTAGCATCTCTTACGCCACAGTTGCTTTGCTTATCGCGAGCCCCTGCAATTCGCTGCAGGGGAAATAATGCTTGATACCGTAATGCCTCCTTCTCCACGCGCGATAAGAATGAAGAAACAAAGTCTAAGGCCCAAAAGGGCAATAAGCTATCCTCACACGGATAGAGATCCGCGTTGGGAATAGCTGCATATGAGACAATAAAGGAAGAGCTAACGTTACGTTACGTACAGTGAGAATAATTAGATAATCGGGGTAAGCTAACGTAATTCCCGGTCTACCGGTCATCCTGGTCTACCGGTCACTTGAAATTTACCGCAAAATCAAGCAAAATCACCCCTTAGCAAACTCAACAATTATATATGATTACAACTTTATCTCTCAGATTTATATTCATATAATCAATTACACACTTGGCATTGATTTGTAAGTTGTTCAATTAATATTTTGTATTGCATAATACAGAATTTGTCCAATATGCCTCAAAAATAAGGCAACGTTGCCATTGTAACTAAAACAAAAGGTTATAACGATTGAGGCTTAAGATATTGAATAATTATCGAACAGATAATATGTATAGACTTATGATTAATATAAAACTGTTATGGTTGTTGAGTTAGCTAAGAGGTGATTTTGCTTGATTTTGCGGTAAATTTCAAGTGACCGGTAGACCAGGATGACCGGTAGACCGGGAATTACGTTAGATGAGTTGTAATTAACTAAGATGCCTTTTTCTCAAAAAAATATTTTACTTTTACTTTTATTTTTTAGCTGTACTGTACAATTTTGGTTGTCCTGATTCCTTCGTTCTGTATTGTTAATTAAATACCCGATGGCTACACCGAGACTATTGAGCCTGGCAGAGGGTATGTAGACGCTCCTTCTAAACACACACATATATATATATGGATTGATTGCTTGGTCTTGTTGATCAGATCAAATTGAGATGCTGAGGTATTACTGACATGATGGCGAAATGTAGTGGCTAAGCATATTACACCTAAGGACTGTTGGGTAGTCCTCTATGGTAATGTCTACAATGTATATTTCTCCTTGTGACTGCCTCACCTAATTTGACAGTCATGAATCCACTTAGCTAGAATCTGGCATCGATACAGGTGTCTGATATTGTGTCTAATCACCCGGGCGGCTCCCAAGCTATCTTTCAACTGGCAGGTAAAGATGCTACAGAGCAGTGTGACACCATCCANCCCCCCCAAATACACTGAGCAGTCTAGGCCCCAAAGCATTTCTAGGACCCGTTGCTACCGAGCCCATCCCCAACTTCACTGTAAAGGAGCCAGAAGTCACGGCGATGGACCAAAATAATGGCTCTGTGCCTTTGCACACTCTTCTAAATATGGATGAGATTGAAGTAGCTACACGGAAGATAAACCGGAAAGCATGGGCATATTACTACTCTGCAGCTAATGATAAGATCAGTAAGCGTCTCAATACACAGGTCTACCGCTCAATTCTCCTCCGCCCAAGAGTGCTTATGGACTGCAAAACGTGTAGCTTGGGCAGCAAGATCCTAGGATGCCTATATATGTTTCTCCGGCCGCCATGGCTCGTCTTGGCCATCCATCTGGAGAGGCTGGCATCGTGCAAGCATGCTCTCAGTTCGGCGCCATGCAGATCATTTCGAACAGTTCATCCATGCCACCAGAGTAGATTATTGCTAACGCGAGTCCAGACCAGGTGTTTGGTTAGCAAATATACATTCAGGTTAATAGAAGCAAAAGTATCACTATGCATGCTCGAATTAATAATCTCAAGTCAATTAAATTTGTTGTCTTAACTATAGATGCCTTCGTTTCCGGTAAAAGAGAGGACGATGAGCGGAGCAACAATGTTACAGCTATGTCAGCTCCTCGAAACGTTAGAGAACTTAAACGCTCAGCAGATGGGACTCCGGATTGATCAATACGGCTGGGGGTATTGGCGTGCAGCTCTTTGCTGGTATCGATTCTTCCTTGACATGGGAAGATACTCTCCAGTGGCTTACAGCACATACTCATTTACCAATCATTATTAATGGGTTGCAGACACACGATGATGCCTATATTGTATCCACCTACGCACCAACCATAAAGGGAATCATTTTGTCCAACCATGGGGGTTGTTCTTTAGATATAACTCCACCTGCTGTCCACACACTTCTAGAGATTAGGAAGCTCTGTCCCGAGGTTTTTGGCAGGTTGGATGTTTGGGTTGATGGAGGCATTCGACGTGGCACTGATATGGTGAAAGCATTGTGTTTGGGAGCTAAAGCTGTCGGTATTGGTAGACCTGCACTCTGGGGCCTCGCAGCAGGAGGTGTTGAAGGAGTTGAACGGACTTTGCAGAGTATGTTATTCTGTTGTCGACGCATCTTTAGTTTGCTTATGCTAAGTCTGTTAGTTCTACTTGATGAGACCACTATTTGCATGCGCTTGCTAGTGCAAAATCTAGGAGATCCAGGCCCACAATATGTATTTCCTCCCTTTTCATTTGCTTAGGTTAACCAGATATCTGGCTGCTGTTGCTACAGATTAATACTCGTATTGTCGAGCAACAAATTTATAATGGACCGTCTAATCTTGAGAGTGTTGATAATCTGCTTAAAGATAGACTTTAGATCACTAGCTCAAGGCACTATGCAGATGTTAATTCTAGAGCTGGATTGATAATAGCAGCAGTATAGTTCGTATTAGAAGTTATCAAAGGATATAAGGCACATCTAAGGTTCCAGTTGAGGATTCTTGTTTAGATTCAATTGACTATCTATTTTACTACATTCTGAACTGTCATATTATGCTTGATTAAATCTCTATCAGCTTGGAGACTATTAATATTTAATAACTAATACTGAATTAGTCTAGATATATCTCCTATGAAATGTCTTATTAATTCTAAGGCTCACTTTAACTACATTATGATGGAAAAGCACATTATTGCATCCATTTCATGCAGAATCAGTACGACTCTGTCTTCATGATGGTAGGAAGGTTTATTACAATATTGATAGTTTTGAGCTAGGGGAGGAGGTTTAGGTAGCGTATAATACATTTTAGTACTGAGGAACTTATGAGGGTCAAAATAAATATTTCACATGTTCGGGAAGTCTCATAAATGAAGAACTGCATTGTACGCAATAGTCTATTGTTACACGGACCGAATGATTTTATTTAAGACGAGTGAAGTATCAAGAAACACAATTCTTCAGCTGATAGTCAACTTCTTAATAGAGTTATGTTTGACTCTATTCAAAGATTCGGTTGAAAAAGCTCGCAACTTTCCCCCTATTTCGTGATATATATGCTGCCTCGTAGGCGTCGATTTCATTCTTGGTGCCTCCTAACTGAAGATCTGCTGTGCCCAAAGGGACATACTTGGCCCGCTTAAGAACCTTCCAGAACACGAGCACCAAGATAAAGAAACCGACCATGACGTAGTCCAGGAATAAGCTCGTAAGGTCCCATTCACCTAATTAAGAGATTATAACCTAGAATCAGGGTCATGATTCCAGTTGCACAAATCGTATACAACCCTGCGTAAGGCTGGAGATAGCCGCGATAGGGCAGAGTATTTCTGTCGATGCCTTGTCGATGGAGCGACTCGTAGAAATATAAGTAGGTGATACAGGTTCCAAAGTAGTTCAGTAGATAGGAAGCAGTAATACAGCCTACTAACCAATTCAACACCGTGGCCGAACTGTTGCTAACCTGCAAAGAACCAAGCACACAGAAAGACATTGAGGCGGCCACGGCGTAATAAGGTACGCCAGCTTTGTTGCATCTAGAGAAGATAGCTAAGGCTTTACCTTCCATAGATATTCCATGGAGTGTTCTAGCGGCAGAAAATACAAGGTTATTTCCTGCAGAGAATACCGACGTCATAATAAGAGCGTTAACAATATCTGGCAGTACTCGGATTTTAAATCGGTCCATTGAGATAACGTACGGAGAGCTATTGGGGATAAAGTTAGATTCATTCAAGGTAGTAGCAAAAGGCACCCATCAAATTTACGCTGCCCCTGTCCCACTCCCCTTTCTCGTACCGTTCAATGTGGCAGCGAGAATAGGGTCATTATATGGTATGACAATACCCATACAGAAGGCTCTAAGACAGAAAAAGAACATGAGACGCCAGACAAAGGATGAGAATGCTTTGCGCATAATGTGCCGTGGACGCTCTGCTTCGCCAGCAGCCATGTATTCTGACCCAACTATCCTGGACAGTTTCAGGAAAATTGATTAAATGGGGTTGATGTGGGAGATAACATACGTGAAGTATGCCTGAACCATACAAGCTAGGACTCCAAGAAAACGCCCCGTATTTCCTGGCACTAAATACGAGACAAATGCTCCCCTTTTGGTTAACAAGGAATTAGCACATGTCGAGGATTGAATCATGTTTCCTCTTCCTTACTTACTGGATTTAAACCCATAGGCCTGATGATTGGGATTGCCTCCCACCATGGTTATGAAGGTGTATAGAATCAAGTCCAGCATCAAGACAATCTTGAAAATGGACAAGCAGAATTCTGCAACACCGTAGTGGCGAACAGTAAGAATATTCATGACCCTATATTGATATTAGTCATAGTGCAAGGGAATCAGTCGACAATTTACATACGCGTATAGAATCATACAGACGACGACGACAACAATGGCCACGGGAATTTTGTCAGTCCAGTATGTTAGAAGAACATTCAAGGGAGTAATCTCATATGGAATTCCATGTGCTAGTTGATATTAGTTAGTTCGAAATATGAAAGCAAAATATGATGTCTTACCCATCGTAAAGAAAAAGTTCTAGCCTATTGCGAAACTGAGCGCTTTATCGACCCAGTGGCCAGCAAGTCGGATAAATGGCGACGGGATGGGAATGTAACGGTCCATTTCAGCTACCACTCGGAGTATTAGTATTAGATTATTATTTCAAGGGAGAGATGAAGACCAACCAAAACATTGATTTACGGCCAGCATAATAGTGCCATACACAACAAAGCCAACAAAAAGACCGGCCGGTCCCCCTTTTGGAAGGACAGCCCCCATCTGCACGAAAAGAGCTATCTCTATATGTTAACGATGAATCTGCTAGCAAAAAATAAAACTAGCGAGATATACATGTGTACATACATGTACCGATAGCTCCTCCGACGGCAAAGAGTTGGACTTCTCTTCCGTGAAGTTTCCGGTGGAGGTGTTGAAATCCAGCAGATATAATTTCTCCTTCAAGAACATCATGGCTACTGTGAATTTCATCTACTATGCCATCATAAGAGGGTTTCTTCTCTTCCTCAGCTTGAGAGATGAAATCGTGCAGTTCTGAAGCCATCTCAATACGTTATTTTTTAGGTAATAAACTGTTGGCAAAAGAAGATAGACAGCGAATAGACAGAGAGCAACTGAATTTCTATCCTGAGCCACATATTTATTATATACAGCATCAAAGCTTTCACTGCACAGGTTTGTATCCTCGATTGCCCCTTTAGCCTGCCCGGTGTTTGAGGCAACTTCCTCTTATCTTGGGCGGCGTATAGGGCGGGCATACGATAAGCCAGTGTTACCGAGAATCTCACTTTACATGTAGGAGAGTCGAGATAAGGGGCGGAATCTAGGAATTGAAGTGATTGTGCTTAACTTCATCAGCACGCCAGCCACTGAGAGAAAGGCAATGCAATTCTCAGATGTAGGAATCACCAGCCCGAAGAGATAGAGCTGTTCAGATCGACATCTGCCTGGTCGTCCAATAAGATACAACGAAGATATTGGCTTGTTTGACAACCCCTTCATGAAGCAAACCAGTGGCAGTGCCAAGCAGGCCGGGTTGACGAGAGTTGTGTAGGACTATGGCAAACGGACTGGGAGGTCCTAATAATAAGCCATAGGCCTGTAGTTAGCCAGAGCAGCTGTCGCCAACGAAGCAGCAATCAATGACATTTAGAAAGCTCAATTACTCCGTCTTATCGGCCTCCCTCCAGTAATTTTCTTATCACTCCACCCACTCTCCACTCCACCCAGACCCGACTTGATGTCTTTAACCAATACTAACCAATCGCCGTGATATGCTAGTGTAAAAGTGGGCTAGAGAAATTAAATATAACGTTGAGTTAATTATCATCCATCTTTCTTCTTTTTGTCAGTCGTCAGTTTCGACAAGCTTTCGAACATCTGTAATCCTCTTAGAGCTAGAACCCAATCCCGAATCGAGACAGCACAATGTCGTGGGAGAAGATCGCCTTAGATAAGAAAGCTCGCATTGCGGCATCAATTCCAGCTGAATGGCAAATCAAATGCGAAATAACCGAAGACTCAGTAATGGATTATCCTAAGAAAAGCGGTGTTATGTCCCCAGATGAACTCGACATCACGGAGTCTAGTGCCACGGATCTGATAGCCCAGATAGCTGGGGGTAAGATCACCTCTGTCGCTGTGACAACTGCCTTTTGCAAGCGGGCTGCTCTGGCTCATCAATTGGTGTGTGTATGAGTGCATTTTGGGAATTTGATATCACTAACGATGCCAAAGACTAATTGCGTTCTCGAATTCTTCCCCGAAGTTGCCTTGGCACGTGCCAAAGAGCTTGATGACTACCTACAGAAAACTGGAAAGACGATTGGACCTTTGCATGGACTTCCAATTTCTCTGAAAGACCAATTTCGAATCAAAGGGTTAGAGACCTCCATGGGATATGTTGCATGGATTGGGAAATATGAAACGAGCAACTCGGTCTTGGTAGATCTTCTGCTCAAAGCCGGAGCGGTCTTTTATGTCAAGACAAGCGTGCCACAAAGTTTAATGGTATGTGAAACCATCAACAATATTATTGGCCGTACAGTTAATCCTCGTGCGTTACTATCCCTCTATGTACCTTATTCGGCATATGCTAAATGAATATAAGGCAACCAAAATTGGTCATGTGGAGGTTCATCTGGAGGTGAGGGGGCCATGATTGGTTTTCGTGGAGGGGTAATTGGAGTTGGAACTGATATTGGTATGCTCTAGGCTAGAATTCTATTATCCAAATTAATATCTAATTATGCAAGGTGGATCCATTCGGGTACCATCAGCTTTTAACTTCCTGTATGGCTTGAGGCCAAGTCATGGAAGACTACCTTATGGAGGGATGGCAAATTCCATGGAAGGCCAAGAAACTGTGCACAGTGTTTGCGGGCCTATCACTCACTCTATACAAGGTTCGTATCAAGAAACTGGTATCTAAGCTAGCTAACTAAGCATCTAGACATGACTCTTTTTGTGAAATCAGTACTCGCTGAGGAACCCTGGAAGTATGATTCAAAGATTGTACCGATGCCATGGAGACAGGCAGAAGCAGATGTAATCAAGTCCAAGCTAAATTCCGGCGGCCTGACCCTTGGTTATTTCAACTGTGATGGCAATGTTAGCTTCAACAAACAACCCAAAGTTGAAAAGGACTGACATTTATAGGTGCTTCCACATCCACCGATCCTACGAGGTGTTGAAACCGTCGTTAAGACTCTGAAAAATGCTGGTCATAATGTGGTGCCCTGGAAGCCGTATAAGCACGACTTTGCAGTCGAACTTATCAATAACATTTATGCCGGCGACGGAGGAGCTGATATTTTCGCGGCTCTCAAGCAATCTGGAGAGCCCGCTATCCCTAATATCAATGATCTAGTCGATCCTTCTATTAAAGCTGTTACTATGAATGAGCTGTGGGATGTACAGTTAAAGAAATGGGCTTACCAATGCGAATATTTAGAACAGCTTCGCCAAGCAGAAGAGCAACTTGGAAAGGAAATTGATGCAATAATTGCTCCAATTACTCCGACAGCTGCCATACGACATAACCAATTCAAATATTACGGATATGCAAGTGCTATCAATTTATTGGATTTCACTAGTGTTGTGGTACCCGTCACATGGGCAGACAAGAATATTGATAAGAAACAGCAGGGTTATATGCCTCTTAATGATATGGACAAGCTAGTTCAATCGGAATGTGAGTCTTATCAACCTGAAAATAATATATACTAAACATTAACTGTTATAGATGATCCTGAGGCTTACCACGGTGCACCTGTTGCTGTTCAAGTCATCGGACGTCGGCTGACGGAGGAGAGAACTATGGCAATTGCCGCAGTGATTGGAAAACTTCTAGGAAATGAAAATGTGTAATTTTGGATACCATAGTACATACCTTTATGAGTTATTAGCACCAGTGGAATAGGGTTAAGATTAAAGCTATTGGAATTTTTGGATATTCAGTTCCCCTTTGGTGCAATCATTAGTAATACTTAGTTGACTTTTTCCGACGCATTTCACACCTAGATCCTAGTATAAAATGCTATTAGCACGATAAGAGCCTCAGCGTAATCTATTCCTTTCTGGCGCTAAGTCAATTATAGAAGTAGAATTGCAAGCAATCTTTTTGGGGGGTATCTTAACCCTAGCGTATGGCGGCGATAGCCCTTACGCTGAATAATATTCCGTATATTCATTCACTTTGCTATCTTATCTGTGATGGACGTGATAGAAATTCAGATATAACAATGTAGGCGGCTAGACAGTAATCAATCCAGCTGGTGGACCTTCATATTTAGAAATATTTGATTTTTGAAACTAGATGAGGTACAGTACATATTTGTGACTGGTCACACCTGATAACTTATAAAGTTTTTCGCCTTGAAAAAGATGTTGGCAGCAAGTAAGAGCCGTATTTCTANTTTTTTTTCTTTTGTCAGTAACTATCTCCATACTAGCAATGAGAAATAGTGGTGGAGCTATTTGCGACAGACTATGAGAGCTCTGTGCGGGCTAGCATTCTTGTCTTCTTGATGATGATCATAGTCCTCTCTTCAATTCGGTCCATCTTTGCTGTCAGGATTAAAATTAAGATACCAGGCCCGCTGGTCTTTGCCCTAAGCCCTTGGCAACTTATGTGGGAGGATAGCAGAGATGCTCGCACACGGAAAATACATCAACTACATCAAGAATACAGTCCAGCTGTTCGAATTAGTCCTAATGAAGTTTCTTTCAACTCCTCGACTGCCTTACGCCAAATATATGGCGCAGGAGGTACCTTTGGACGACCAGAGTCTTTCTACAGAATATTCGAGTCTATGGACGGCAGCATATGTTCACGTTTTATTCCTCCTCTGAGCATTCAATCCGGAAGAAAATGATGAGCAGGCTGTATTCCAAATCTAACGTCGTGAAGGTCCCGTTGCAACCTCCATCCTCTTGTGAGTGATATTCAATCGCTTCAAAAGCCTCGAAATCGTTGTTGCAATATCACTTCGAATTCCTCATATATATACTCCGCTATTTCGTTTTGATATATGTTCCGGCCCAGGAGCCAATCTGGCCCATTAGCTAACGTAAAATCCCCCGTCCACCCACACACCCAATCTGCCCGCACACTGAAATTTACCGCAAAATCCAACAAAATCACACCCTAGCAAACTCAACAGCCATATTATTAAATATAGCTAAAATTTCAAATTTGACTTTTTCGATTATTATATAATAAGTATACAAATTCACATATGATTAACATTTGTAAATTATGCTGTATAATAAATTAGCTTTGATTTTAAGGCTCAGAATTATATTTAACAGTATTATGAGTTTTCGAAAAATAAAAAAATCACATATTTAAAATTAGATTGAAATAATATATTATCTTGCAAAATATAAAAGTTCAGAACCTCATGGTTGTTGAGTTTGCTAAGGAGTGGTTTTACTGAATTTTGCGGTAAATTTCAGTGTGCGGGCAGATTGGGTGTGTGGGTGGACGGGGTCTCCACTTTGCTCCTGGGCCSGCCYATTAGCTAATAGGCCGGCCCAGGTGCCAATGCAGTTCAAATAGTAATTACAAAAATCTTCAATAAATCTTATTTAATATGTATACTTATAAATTATTAAAGATTAAATTATTACATTTTAGTTTTTAACTTATTACTTATAGGCTTTTAAGCTTTTGATTATAGGCTTTCAGGCTTTCGCTTACAAGCACTTAAGCTCTGCTCACAAGCATCCAAGTTCCACTTACAAACCCTCAGGCTTTTGTTTAAAGGTTTTTAAGTTATTATTTACAGAATTTTAAATTATTACTTATAAGCTTTTAAACTATTATTTATAAAATTTTAGGATTATTACATATTATTAATTATAAATTTGTATAATATATAATTATGTTAACAAGTAATCTTACATTAGCTCTTGGGCCGGTCCAGGAGCAAAGTGGAGACCCAGTAGCTATACGGCCNGCCGAATAGCTATTGGGCCAGAATGGCCTATGGGCCGGAACATATATCGTTTGATGTCCATGTCAAATCTCTCACCGCTTGTTCGATTTCTGGAGTTCAAACGCAGTACTGTGGTAGCAATCGCATATTTGTCGTCGTTAGAGTTCAGGAGAGCGATTTCAATGGCTGTTCTGGTTTTCGCACAAATATTAGGCGCCATAAGGTCGTACACGTCGGAAAATCGGTATATATATGAAGAATCTTGATATTTCACAGTTAGAACATAGAAAAATGCAAATATTAAGTAATGGCGCGTCAATTGATTGATATCCTACGCATCAAATTACTATGGTACGCGCACCAAAAGGTGCACGGGGCTCATTTTGGCGAAAAGAACGCCGATTTTGCATACGACAGTACTATGGTTCGGATTTGCTAATAAAAATCTGTTTCGTTACGATCTGTTAGGAGCTCTAAACATCCCGACCTCTTTCTCCCCTACAACCTTAGTAATGTCTTCAATCTACCACTTGGGCCTACCTCGACTCTTCCCGATAATATACCAGAGCCATGGCATTTCCTTTTCTGAATGGGTCACTCTTTTCACCTTATGTTTGGCACCTCTCATCGCCCACATTCTCGCGGGTACACCCTCTCCGTCCTATCTCTGCAACCATCGACCAAAATTGCACGACCGGATCTGCCACTACAACCCAACATCGATACTCTGGCGCTACGCGGCCATTACAGATCGACGCATTCGGGCCAGATCATGGGACAAAGTGGATATGGCCGCCACGAATGCCCTATTCTGGACCGAACGAGGCTGGGACGGTTCCGAGGCTATGGTCGACAAAAGTCTCCCGCATTGCGTCTATCTGCCAGAGCATACCAGAATCACCCTCTTCTCGCGAGAGATGATCAAGACCATCATCGTTACCCTTCAAGGGATCCAGGCCATAATCCTCCTCACGGGCTTCCTCAGTACATCTTCAACGAATACCTTTAATCCGTTTATGGCAGTCGATATCATCTTCTTTCCGCTTGCCTGCATAGGTTTGCTGAGGCTTTGCTCTAGCTTTTGGCTTAGTGACGACTTTGCTTATTCGGCAGACAATGTTCCTCAGCTAACCGGATTAGGGGGACGCAGGTTGTCGTTGGACAGCTTGTTAGACTGTCCCTCGTCGGCTCTACCGAGTCGCTTTCGAAAGACCTCTTTTTGGCCGAGCAGACTGTTTCGCATTATTTTCTACCTGCCGATACTCGGAATTTGTGTTATGGCTATTCTGTTCATGTTCAATGGAGGAGAATTTACGGCAACCGTATTTGTTGCTGTAGTATTCTACATCCTGTGGCTCACAGCAACAGGAGTCATCTTTTCATATTACTTTGTGCGCGGACATACGACGACGACTGTTATACCCTGCATCACATCAGCTTGGTACAAGGTTTACACTGGTATCATTATGGGACTGGCGGTGGTACTTATTATTATCTCTTGCATCGAGACACGCGTGACCCCATGTGGGAAGTATACGAGCGGTCCAGGTATTGATGCGGATATTATTGCATGCCTCATGACGAGTCCTGTCGTTCTTGGTCCCGGACCCGATTTCTTGTTCTTCGGCCTGGTTGCGCATAATTTTGAAGAATTTGGCAACGGTAGCGTGTCCATTATACCGGGCAAACAGCATGAATATAATTTCACGGGTATGTGTTTCGGTGAGATAATCACATATTCGTAGAGACTAGCGATAGGAACGTTTTAAAGGGGATAAAAGACAGAAGGCTCCATTGAAAGGTTTTAAATACCGTGTTTTCTTAAGAGCCAAAAGAGTCCCCAAGAGCAGCATAGCTCCCAGGACTGCGCAGGATCCTAGGAGAAGACGTAGTATGCAAATGGAAGTTGAAAATATTTTTAGATCTCCGCAGAAGCTCCTAGCTAAGACTTGACCCTCACAACCTCCTAAGACATCGATACCCTTTCTCAAATGGCTTCTGGGTTGTATTTGACCATTCATTTCATCACTTCCTTGTGCAATAGAGATGTGTAAGATGATGGTTTAGCATTTTTAACATAATGATCCAACTGCGGCGATACTTCGTGCTGATCCCTATTGACTGTATTGCGATATATTTGGAGTTGACGACTTGGTTTTGCCATAGAAATGGGGTGAAGCCCTTTATATACACCCAGTATTACATATACTGTGTGCCTGCGTATATTGTATCCTCAACAGACTGCACATTGAAGGCATGGCAGAATCTTCTGCAACAATTTGCTCTTCCTCTCTCTTTTTACTCCCTTTTATTCCCAATATCAGTCAACAGATTCCTTATTAACCTAAGAAGCCGATTCGGCTCGTGGTAACCCAGCTCGAATACCACTTCGCTACTGTTCCCCGGTGGCCGCTATTACCCTATCGCGTTATGTCTTTGGCATTTGCCCCCAGATTCTTCCACCATTTGCTTATCATTTGCTTACCATTTATTTATTATTCAGCTATTCAATTACCACCGAATTAGCGTTGAATGCTTGCTGATTTGCATCAGCATTGACCATGATTATAATATTAGCTATTAATTATCTTAAAGATATTAATTTAATATATAAACATTTTTGCATTGCATATTGAAACATTAGCCATTAAACAATATAATTAATTTGGCCATAATTTTAGCAATATTGCTTGCAATTCCGCATAATTAAATGCCATCCAAATTATTACTATACAAGCTGCGCTTGCTACTCGCTACGCTCTTAGGAGGAGGCCTTTTTTTTGCCCCACAAATGTTGCCTGAAAAATTGTTTTCAGGCAGAAAAAGACAGGTGGGTCTCGCCTGGTTAACAACTGGTTAACAACTGATTGTTAACTAATTTAATTATTATAAATTATTATAAACTGTTGTTATAAGTTATTACAGGTTATAATTACAGGCTACTACAGGCTATGATTACAGGCTACTACAGGTTACTACAGGTTATGATTATAGGATATAGTTACAGGTTACTACAGGCTATTACAGGCTATTACAGGCTATTACAGGTTATGGTTACAAGTTACTACAGACTACTACAGGTTATAATTACAGGCTACTACAGGCTACTACAGGCACTACAGGCTACTACAGGTCTCAGGGCAGCAGGTTTCACCTGCTACCCGTCGGACGTAAATAAATATCATCATCATCATCATCACTAGCTTACGAATAGATCCGACTTTCACAATAGTTGATCGGTCTTTTATCTCTGGATTATTTTAATGGTTGTTTTCGTCATCATGAATGCCATCATTGTTATACATTGTCCGTTTGGATTGGGCACGCAGTAGAGCCAATCAAATGTTGGCTTACTCTATCGTTTTATTTCTATTCTTAGCCAGTGCTTACCTAGACTTACGACACCGCCTAGATTTGTTACTAATGAATAATAAATTTAGTTACATGACAGTTAGAGACCACATACCACATAATCACAAAAACTTTACAGCAGATTCACTAGTGCTAGTCAGTAGAGAAATGGGGAATAGTCAATCAGCTTTAACAATCGAGGAGACGTCTGGAGAAGAAAAGCCAGATTTATATCCTTTTTTCCCTAGGTTCAATGAGTTTCCCTTTGAAATCCGAGCCAAAATATGGGAACTTACGATAGAACCTCGTATCGTCGGTATCATTCCCTATCAGATTAAGCCTCGATGTTGGAGCATCAAGAGTATAATTCGGCCGCCAGGAGCCATGCATACTTGCCGTGAGGCCCGCAACATCGTCGCCCCACACTACTATCCTTTGGAGGTTGCCGTTGCGTCAAAGGGGGAAATAAACCAGCTTAGTGATTTTGCTGTTATTGATGCAGAACCCTTGATCCTCTTCAACTTTAGCCTTGACACAATACATTTTGTGGACATCAATCCGCCCAATAAACCGATACCATCTGAGGGCGAGGCGATAAAGAAAAAGCCTACTATAGCTACAAATGCGCTGGATCTCCTTATTCTTAAAGAAGGCGAAAACATCTTCGGTCCTGGTATGATGCGCTGGGTTCAAACTAACTTTCGTATTATGGAATGGTCTTATATTTTCGAAGGTAAGCAGACATGGGACAGTCCTGTTAAGGGGGGAGACCCTTTGCTGAGAACTGGACACTTGTGCGTCACTTGAGATTAGATTTTGGCATGTTTCTTTCGGATCTGGTGTTGTATTGGTTTCACTCGCACCCGTTCCACAAATGGCTCTTCCATATTTTCAAAAGAGTTGGAGATCCCGAGGCAGCACTGCAGTGTTGTGACATAGTAATGGTCAGTGGCCGAGGGCAAAAACAAAAGTTAAAACGTGTGTTTAGGATCACTCATCCACCACATTCCAGTGATTTCGATAATAGCAGAACTATGGTGCAAAGGCTACGAGAAGATGGTGCTGTTGTCTTTCCAGATACACATTCGGCGCCTGACATGAAGGCTAATCTCTTCGAAGTTGTGGATGCTCCGATAGATGATGTAATATTGGAGAAATGGTGCCAGTTTTCTAGAGAGATGTTGCGAAACAACACTGTTGGTTGGCAAATATACGACTATAGGTTGTTAGGAGTGCTGCTTAAGGACCTCTCTGTATTTTGGAAGCAAGCTACTCGAAAGCAGAGAGGGTTTGCTCATGGCGAAATGGCTCCTGTTCACGGACTTTGTCTATCAAATTATATGCCAGACCTAGGCTATGATTGAAATCGTGATTCAATTCATGCTTGGGGGCTGTGTTAATCGCGGTACCTCTTTTAATATATATATATATCCATACTTAGACTAAGGGAAAAGAAAAGGTACATATGATAATAGACCATTTGTATATTACATTTGCTAGTGCTTTTAAGCCAATATGAAATAAATTCATAGGATCAACTAAGCCACCGTGGTAAAATAGCACTTACCACATCTCCTAAGTCGTTGATAGTGTAGTTGGAGAAATCGCCTGATAGAAGCTTGAATATATAGCTGCTCAACCAAGTCAACCTCTCGTCGATGATTGGGTTATTGAATCTGCGAATTGGACAGCTGATCAACTTGTATTTGTAGATGAATCTGCAAGCAATGAGCGTACTGGAGATCGAAAGTATGGATGGGTGCCTGAGTCAGATTCTCAGACAGCTTCACAGTTATCGAAGAGTCTCCATTATTATTCTCTTAACAATATAACCTAGATGGTGTATCAGGATTGCGGGGGAGCTACGGGACCCCTCCAAGGCCGAATTTCTGGATCGGCAGATCCTCAGCGATATTGCTCAACCGACTTCCCGCAGACATTCGTTCTTTCAAATCCGCTTTCCAGGAAATAAGCCCGTTGCATACAGCGGTCTTCAAGATTATGCACTGTCGACATTTATTAGATTTCGAAGAGATAATCGAATGGGAAAAGGTGGTGGTGGGCTCATGGAGAAGCTACTAGAAGAACAAGCAATACTTGGAAAAGAATCCTTCTCAGACCTTGATATTGCAGCGAAATATGCAGACCACCTCGACGCAGGGACAAAGACGACCAGTGATATACTTCCTTTTGGCCTGTGGGTTTTATCATTACCTTGCCATATTCATTTCCAGCAACGACTTGCCCTTGAGGTGAAATTTTTAAAAGAATCGACACTTAGCTTAATGGATGAACAAGGGATCTCAGTTCCACCAGTAGACCTGTGCGATCGTCTGCCATTCCTAGATGCGGTGAGCAAAGAGCTATTGCGTTTGTATGCTCCGATTCCAGAATCACAACCACGAACTAGTATGTATGATGCAACTATCGACGGATATTTAGTACCGGCTGGAACCGTAGTCAGTTGTCAAGCCTACTCTCTACATCGAAATCCAAATGTGTTTTATTACCCACACCAATTCAGCTCAGACCGGTGGCAAGGTTCTGAGGATGACATCACTGAGATGAATCGCTGGTGGTGGCCATTTTCCAGCGGTGGTAGGATGTGTATTGGCATACAGTGAGTAGTATATTGCATCACTTCTTTTGCTTATTCTTTACGTTAGGATAAGAGACCATGATGACTCTTCTTTTTGTTATAAGGTCTAGCTTTAACAGAAATGAAAACCCTACTGGCAACTGTGTACCAGTTATATTCAACGACTTTAGAACCAGAGTGGTATAATACGTCGCCCGCTACTACAAGTCGATTTAAGTTAGTATACGATGATTTATACCCTTCATTTAAAGTTTGGTTTAACTAAGTATTATTATCTTGCAGTATTTCAATATATACTTACTCAACAGCTAGGGACAAGGATGTCATATCGAGTTTCACAAACGTTAAACCATCTCGGTTAGTACTTATTTGTAAATAGAGAAGCTTCAACAATTGGAGTTACAAGTAGATACTTTACGGCTTATCAAAAGTCAAAAGGTTATTCCTAACCAAAATGGCAAGTTTTCCATAATTCGCAATATCATGATGATGAAGTGAACTGCTCAGCATATGGTGATTCAATATAAGGTATACGAAGAGAACCGATTCAAATGTCAAAATTAATCAAGTAAATTAAATTTTAATAAGCTTTGTATAGAATACTAACTTTTTTGAGACCTGGTGCAAATGTACTGCATTGCGATAGACTTGGATAAACAATTTTGATCTATGCAAACCGGGTACCTGATTCTGCTCTAATTAAAAGTCTACTGAAAGTCACCCGCGAAACAGGCGGTGATAACTTTAACCCCTACATTAATCTCCCTTACATGGAGACTTAGAAAGTGTGGACTATGGTGTGAATATACTAGCAGCACTAAGTAACGGTGTTAGGACTCTTATATGCTCTCTTATACTATGGAAGGATAATAGCATTGCCCACAGGAAGATCTGACTAATGTTGATTCGAGAAATGAGAATAGCTGAAGCTGATTTCTCTGCAGCATTCGAGATTCCACTTTGTTCCGATTACTGCACTGCATCTTGCTGCAGACCTTGGGATAGAGTCTCTTGTCAAGTTGCTGATTGAAAGTGGTGCGGCGCGGTACAAATGTCTTAGCTCTAGATAATCGACAACGTTCTCCATTATTTCTTGCTATGTTATCTCATAAAGAAGCCACATACTTTCCTCTAATACGAGAGATGGGAATTCTTGATTGTATTGTGCTCCTACTGCAAAAAACATGCACCCGACTAAACAACGCTAGTATTATTCTAAGAATAATACTTATAAATCTTTAGACAAACCAATAGCATTTCGTATGCGAACTTAAACGTACCTTGCAGCACACCCAGTAATAGACAAACCATAAGAGTCCTCTAATGAGGCAAACAAGGAAGTAAACCAGGTTGGAAAATTTTCAATCATCATATTGTCGATAGGGGTCTAAAGGATTTGATCGAAATACAGCTGTACTGGTAGTAGTCGTCTGATTTAACAGCAACTCAAGAGGCTTTTTAACGACTGAACAGAGGTAGTGGGTATAATTATTTGGGTCTTTAATTTTTGCGTCCAGAATGAGGAGAAAGAGATGTAATATGAGGGATGGCAAAGGACACACCCTCTATGTAGATCTAAAAGATAGGTCACCTTATGTTAGAGTGATTAACTCTAACAGCTAAATATTATAACGAGGATTAGTAGGCTATCTTGTTATTCAGACATCTGGGAATCACAGTAATTCCCTGTTGACTTAGTGTTTGCTTTAATTAAGCAGCGAAACAGAGCCCCGCAAACATCTATGTCAGTTTCAATTAAGGTTATGAAATGAAATATATAACAATGAATAGATCATACCATAATAAAATAGTTATGATTACTGTGCATGAGATGAGCTACATGAGCGGCAACATAGAAACAGTGGAACTCATTCACTCTACCATCTTTACTAGGATTAGTCTCGAATTTTCTTCCTTTTCTAGCTACATAACAATTTAATATGTTTCGGTTCACTCCTTTTTCAAACGACTAGACGTCGCACATGAAAATTCTTCCTGCCATCTCAAATTCCAGACCTGATCTATAGTCTAACCAACATCCGTTAATATTGCGGAGGGAAGTATGATTATCACATCATGGTTTCCATTTTCAAAGCCTCCTTGAAGATACCCACTCCTCTTCAATCTTACGCAGGGAATTTAAACGGGTGCTTCCTTTGACATGCCCAAATAATGGGCCGGAGATATCTCAAATATTCCGGTCCAACCTTTTATGCATTAACATATAGTTGAGTGTAGCCTTCGGTGTATCAATATACAGCCCAATAAGGAATTGACTACGGTGAAGTAAATGGGAGTCATTCAAAATCAGATCAAGAAAGATGGCTAAGAGTCAAGTGCATCATGTATTATCCAAGTAGGGTCACTCCCCCAAACAACTCGTTTTCTAAACTGGCTGCACATAAGTGAGCCCAGCCAAACTGAGAATCTCTTCTTTAAGAAATGGTCTCAAAGCCAAACCGGCGGGATAATCGAGATATTAGGATATTAGCAGATGATTTGTAATATTAGTAGAGTAGTTTGAAACCACAAAGTGAATGGGAACCGTTGAATGGACAACAAGAGATTCATAGAATTAAGTTTTAAATAGTACTGAATTATAAAATTAAATCTGTTATATAGTCTGTTTGTTGGAATGGCGAGAAGACACTAACATTAAATCCGAAATTTGAATTCTTTCTCATTATTCACTTTTTTTAAGCACATTGTTTATCGTTTCTGGTAAAAGTCTGTAAGACCAAATACGAAGTGGATATTTATAGCTTTAGCCCGCCCACTGAAGTCACCCACAACAGGTTAGGTCCTCACAGAGAGTCCCACAATTGATGCGACAACCAGAGTTTTTTACTGGTCTTTGGCGGAGAGACAGGGGACCTGTCTCTGCTTCTTTTCGGGTCAAACTGGCTAATTCGGGCTGTACTGTGGCAGAGTGGATGCCGTAGGCATGGAGACATTCATTTATCAGCTGTGCCTTGTCCATAAAATTTTCGAGGGAGTGATCAGACGTTATTACATGTGCTGATGCTAATGCTTTGTTTTGACTCAAACGCCACGCATGGAGTTCGTGGACTGAAGTAACTCCAGGAATCTAAGAAAATTTCAGTTCGTGTGCTCAAGATTTATCATGGACCGTTCTGATCGACTTACTTTCTCAAGATCATGTTTCACATCATCTAAATCGACCCCAAGCGGGACGCTCTGTAGTAGGATTAAGCCACTATTCTTGACTGACGTCCCAAATTGTGAGCTATATAGTAGGAAATGTACGCATACCGATGCTTACCAAGAGGCACCGCTGAGAGAAGGATCAAGACCGCTGTGACTATGCTGACTCCAGGATCTGCATAAAATCTGCCCGGAAGTTTGGTACGCCAAACTACTAGGGTTGCAATAATGACGCATAGATTGTTGACCGCATCACCGATGATATGTACTAACACCCCCATAATACCGAGGTCGTAACCCTTGTGTTTAGAAGCGGTAATTTTATGGCGGTGATCACTATGATAATGGGCAGTCTACGATAGTTAGAAACCTAAGACCGAAAACTGTCGTTTCATAAAAACCAACTTACATCAACCAATTGAGAGAGTTCCATGTTATTCCCGGCTTCACTTTTATGCTCATCGTGTTCTAGGATGTGTAAATCTCAAGTCTAGTCTAGAGAATAATTTGTTTACCTACCGTGAAGAAAGATGATGCTAATTACATTCAAGGCCAGACCAACGCACCCCATTATAAGAATTAATTTTGGATTCTCCACCTCTTGGAATAGAGTTAGATAAGTACACAACAGGTTTGATACGATTTCTTACTTTGTAACGAGATAAACCGTTCAATAGACTGCAAAAAGATACTAACTCCTAATGCCAAGAGGAAGACACCATTGAAAAAGGCACCCAATAGTTGTGCTCTTTGCCATCCAAAAGATAAGTCTTTGGGAGAATGAGGACGTTGGGACATCTTCGATATATTAGATAATAAACCCTTGTTAGTAGTGCTTGGGGGGCCCGAGGGCAAACCTTCAAAGCTACTAGAGCCACAATAAACCCCACCAAATCATTCATCTAGTCCAAGAGGACATACATATTAGCTGGCGGGAATAATTCTAATTTGGAGAGATCTGACATACATAATGAAATGCATCAGCAACAAGCGCGAGTGAATGTGTATAAAACCCGACTAAAAGATTGAAGATTCAGCTCGAATATATGATATCTCACTAGGCTTTTAATACAGACCTGAGATCTCTGCAATGAAAAATAAAAAGGATATACCGATGATGACTATCAAACGGTTTGATCGGGATAGTTTGTAAACCATATTTGACGGCGTAAATGCTATAAGTTGATAGTAAACATACGAATTTTGAAAATCAATAATGTTTGGCTTCGAGATGCATGTACAACGCAGAGTGCACGTGATGACGCAATGACCTCATTGCCAAGTCATTACACAATGTAACTACGTCGATGGATAGAAAAAAGCAATTGAGAGACAAATGTTGTGATAATGATCTAATTTTACGATGTAGTTTAGCAAAGTTAAGAACTTCTGTAAACAAAGTTAGAACTGCGTTCGGTTTTTAACGCAATGATTTGCTGCATCAACTATGTGTAGAAGACTTTGCGACCTTTACAATACATCGTTTCTACGAGGCAGCCGTTGGGAAGCTTATATTTGAAACCTTTACGCATTTTTACTGCCAATTACAAGTGATTGCAGCATTTGAATGATTTGATTCCCAGATTGCGAAATAACCACGGACAACAACGAAAGACAAAATAACACTATTTCATAAGGGGTGGACGAGCCTACAACTGGAGCTTGGCTAAAAAAAAAATATGGACGTACGGTCAATATAAATATATGTAAGGTGCTCACTTCCATGCTATAGTTTGAAAAAGATTAGCCCTCCCGCTCCTACCACTTAAAATGAGCACAAATAATTTCTTTATAATTTTATTTACAAAGTAATGTGGGGTGTCGATTTTTACGTATGATATGAGATAGGCGGAATCCGCCGAAATAATAGGAAGTCGAAATCTCAGAGCTAAACCAAGCCAAGCTGAACTTCGCCTGATAGAAGTTCTATTTGCAGAGAGCATTTTAAAAATTCAACTTCATACAAAAGCGTTCATCTGCTCACTTTCCTCCGTTCACACACTTCGTGCTGCCTGTCTCATAACCTCGTTAAAAGGTAGTTAAAATGTCAACTACATGGCACCAATTTAACTGGGTAAATGGTGCCTATCAATCGGCTTCAGAAGAGCTGATTCAGGTTATCAACCCTGCAACAGAGTCGTTAATCGCAACCATAGACGCTACACCTCTTGATACAGTCAACTCTATTATTAGTTCTTCATTGCAGAACTTCTCGAGCGGCGTCTGGAGCCAAGCGGATGCATCTACTCGGTTCACAGTCCTATCCAAGGCGGCGAACCTTCTTCGCTCTCGTCTACCCAAGTTCATCAATCTCGAGACCCAACAAACCGGTCGACCCATCCGAGAGATGAGAGCGCAACTCTCCCGTATCCCTGAATGGCTGGACTACTTTGCCTCCCTGGCGCGCACTCACGAAGGCCGTGTGACCCCATTCAAAGGCCCCGTCATCAACACACTCACACGCTTACCCCTCGGTGTTGTTTTACAAATAACGCCCTGGAATCATCCACTCCTGATAGCGACGAAGAAGATTTCTGCAGCGCTGGCGGCGGGGAACTCTGTTATCGTCAAGCCATCTGAATTTGCGCCGTTGTCTGTACTAGAGATGGGTAAGCTATTCCAAGAGGCTGGTTTACCTGATGGAACTTTGCAGATCGTATCTGGCTACGGGAGAGAGACAGGTAAATTTCTTTGCGAGTCTCCACTGATTGCTAAGATTGATTTGACGGGCGGTTTGGGCACGTATGAGGCAATTGCTCCGATTGCGAGTAAAAACTTAATTCCAATTACGGCTGAGTTAGGTGGGAAAGCACCAATATGCTTCTTTCCAAGTATGTCAATTGAGAAGGGGGTGAAGGCAGCTTTATTTGCCAGTTTCATCGCGAGTGGGCAGACCTGTGTAACAGGCAGTCGGTTATTGATACACTCAGATATCTATGATGAATTTGTTGCTTTACTGGTACAAAGAACGACAAGTTTAAGAGTCGGTGATCCCACTGATGTCCAAACTCAAATTGGAGCAGTTATCTCACTCGCGAGTGTTGAGAAATGCTCTGCATTTGTATCACAAGCCATTTCGGATGGTGGAAATGTTCTTTGTGGAGGGAATCCCACACGTGTAGATGGAAAAGGGTTTTTCTTCCAGCCAACGCTAATTGAGACAAAAGCTGAAAGTAACTTGGCATGTAACGAAGTTTTTGGCCCCGTTATAGCTCTTATCAGGTGTGACTCGGAGGAGGAAATAGTCAAAATCGCGAATGCCACTTCTTTCGCCTTGGGGGCGTCAGTGTGGACAAATGACTTCAGCCAGGCCCACCGTGTTGCGGCAAAGATAAATGCTGGAATAGTCTGGATCAATGGACACCACTTGAATGATCCATCATCTCCATGGGGTGGATTTAAGGAAAGTGGCCTGGGAAAAGAAAATGGTGTTGCAGCTTATGAAAGCTACACAAAATTAAAGAGTACAATCATTAATTATGGACAAGAGCCAACTTGGTTTGATGAAGAGGTGGAGAATGCTCGATACGGGTAGAGGCCAGTCTCAAATAAATGTAGAAAGAGAGAGCCTTTCTCAACATTATTGGTGGTCCTCCTCGTCTCCTAGATTTAGTTTAATTGCTATTACACCTTATCTCTCCATTCATGGTCTGATTCACACAGTAGACTTCCCTGAATTATGTGGAGCCTCACACAGGCACGCACAAGTGATTGCATAATTAAGTGTAATATATTGTCAAAATATATGGAAGCATTTTCAGGTACAAATGCTTATATATTCAAGGAAACTATAGTCTTTATTAGGGTTATTAGATTAGAATTGGAAACGAGTTTATCGTATATCATTGTCGAATATTCTAATAACTATTCAAAAAACGATTCTATTCAGTTTATAGATATTTGAAAACGTTCCCAGAGAGACGAAGAATGAAAAAAATGTATAGTGATAGTTTTCTTGATTTTCTAATTCCCAGATATATCTCCCCATGACTTTACACTTCCGCTAGTAGACGTTTCAACTATCCGGTGCCCAGCTTTCCTTCCTCATTAAGTTCTTAGTATATTTGTCTAGCTTAGCAGCTAGCTCCATATTCTTAGAACCTGCACTCTATGAGCTATTCGCTTTCTCATTCTACTCGAAATAGACTCCATTGTGTTCAGGATTCATGTTTGGAGAGGCAACGCAATAAACAGATGTGTTAAGAGCCGCGATTAACACGATATAATTACTGAATTTTGCCACCAGTATCAACGAAGTTTTAATAATTTAAACTACGCTACGAGAAGCTAATTAGCTGACAGATTAATACATTAGCTGAGATCCTCTGATTCAAACGATGCCACGGTAGACGAGAGGGGAAAGGATATAACTTTCCCAGTATTACCTTTCAGCAGGTCCAGGATGAACAGCTGCTGTCCAGATCTACCCCTTGCCATTCTTTGTATTTGCTGATAATGGACCATATCTCTGATTGATCATCTTGGTATGCAGAATATTGGTGAGCTTACTCTGCCCATATCTTATAGCTCCGTTCTTGCCAGCTAAGCTTGTATCATTGAATCTAATTCTTCCTTTGGAGGCGAAGGAGTTACCGGAGCTGCTGAATTTACTATACGGACTGCGCAAGATGGATATTTCTTGCTGACCTCAAGCATTAGAGGCAAAGGATGTACTGTGAGGACCCAGTGGGCTAAGCGATTTGTGTGCCATTCTACCTCGAATCCATCCTTGCTGATTTCATATGGTGTTGCCATTATGCTGGCGTTGTTAATAAGCCCATAAAGTTCAGATTTTTTATAAATAATCGTCTTTGTGGCTTCTACTATCGATCTCAAATTCATATGATCCATCTCCAAAAACGAGATTAGTTCATTGTTCCTTCTTTATATTTTTCGAGGGCCATATCTGCTTTCGTTGTAGAAGTGGCAGACAGATATACGTATGCATCATGCTTAGAAAGTTTCAGGACGGTGCGATAACCACTTTCAACTTGTGAGCCGCAAATCCTTAGACGTTAGTAGCCGTGACTTACATCCCAGTATTTCCACCAGCCACGATATAGACCCTACTAGAGAGGTTAGGGAGTTCTGGATGAAATGTCATGATCGTGCAGAAAATAAGAGACCATTGATGTTAGAAGTGACTCATTTGATCCTGTCAACGAGCTCCTTAAGTAGTATTCGGACACAAATACATACAGTACATACTTAAAATTATCACGGACGGGCTTACTTCAGACCGCAACGCCACCTCCCCATTAAGATTACCTAATCATCCCTCTCGAAGTCGCCGTCTAATAGATTACACTGTCTAAATACATAATGTTAGTTAGCAATGGTTGGAGTGAATGCTGGCCCATTAATCCCAAAAAGGTCAAGCTCCATGAGCAAGCTGCATGTTCTCTTCACAATGATTGGATAATTTTGAAACGTTTGCAGAAACACCAAAGTCAAACGACGACGTAGGTCTAACTATCACACGATAAGAGAGGATAGTATTATCATTTTAATAGTTCTACAATCCCATTTTCTCAGTATCAAGGGATTAACATTGTGGCATTGCATTCTTGGAAATATCTCCTTGATTTGCTTTGAACTCTTCAAAGCTCTTCTTTGCCTTCCACGATAGAGGGCTCGGAGATGCAAAGAGCAGGTCAAGGTCTTCCAGATGCTGATTCGCAGTTTCTATATAGAACAGATATATCGGGATCAACATAACTATATTAATTAGCGCAAACATGATAAATATCCAGAATCCAACGGCGTTGATTAAGTATGGAACAATCTCGTTAATGGTGCCGCCCGCGAGAGAGAAAGCTACAGTAGCAAATGCAACTCCCTTTGCCCGACTAGCGAGGGGAAATATTTCAGTTGGATAGACCCAGCTGTTTCTTGTTAGTAGTTAGTTACACTAGTTTATATCGTAGCTTTGACATACCAAGTAGTTAACCATGTGCTACCGTAAAGAAACGTGTATACGTATAGAACTGTAGCAACGCCTGCACCAAGCCGACTGGTCTTCGCTGGATCTATCTTGCTGTTCACAAGAACTTCATGAGACAAAATACCTCCTATTATCAAAACAATTCCCATACATGATGAGCCGATCATCATGAGTTTTCTTCGGCCGACACGATCAATAAGGAAGATCGCAACAGCTAAACTAGCCATATAACCGATCAGGTTCCCACCAGCGAGCAAGCTTGGTTTATCATTTTGGTATCCCGCAAGAGTAAACATTTCGGGAGCGTAAGTAGCAATAAAATCGATACCAGTCAATTTCTGCATAATTTGGACGCCTGCTCCAAGCAAAATTCGACGACGTGTGTGAAGCTTATCGTTAACAGTGAGCATACCTATGAAAGTGCGACATGGAGAGGTAGCTTCAAGGACAATAGCATTGTGGATTTCAGTCATCTCTTGTTCAATCTTGAGAGATGTAGGATCTAGTCGACACCGTTCGAGGACATTTCTAGCCTCATCAAGGCGGCTAGTCTTAGCCAGATGACGAGGTGACTCGGGATAGAACGGGATGATTAGAAGAATTACGAGAAGAAAGAAAGCTTGAAAAACTAAAGGGAATCGCCATGCGAATGACGCACTTTGTGTCTTCAAGCACCCGTACTCCATCCAATATACTCTAAGAAATACCGTGAGCACTCCAAGTAGAGCAAGGATGAGAAAGAGACGTACATTGTGGAGCCAGCAAGAGCGAGGGTAAATTCTATTGCCACAAAAGCACCACGGAAATCTGGATCCGCTAATTCAGAGGTCCAAATAGGAACTACTGTATTTAGATGTCCACACCCAATACCTCCAATGACGCGAGCAAACGCCATCCAAGTGATGTTTTGTGCAGAACCTTGGAGCACAGCTCCAAGTATTCCCCAGCAGCAACCAATTTGTATAGTCTTGAGTCGACCAATCTTATCTGCATAGTAGCCAACACACAGAGCACCTGTGCCTCTTAGTTAAATTTCTAGTGTGAGAAGTTATTCAAACATACCAATACCAAATCCACCATACCATAAACTCACGAGTCCTCCAACTGCAGCCGAATCACGATTTGAGCCTGAATCTGCACCCATATGCCGTAGATAGTTCGGATTTGTATTTACTAGGCTCATAACACTAGCATCGTATCCAAAGAACATGATTGCGCATCCTGCGAGAGTGAGGATGGCATACACCATCCTCTTCCCAGAGAGCTTGAGACATCGAGTGGGTGAATAACCTCCTGGAATATAGCTAGCAAATTTTGATTCAACTAGCGGAAGAGAAGATCAGCCTGCTATTCACGATCATGGTGATGTAATAGAGAAAGAAAATGGACATCTACGCTCGTATATATCATGACCTTCTACCTGATCGGTAGACTCAAGGTAAAGCACCCCAAGCTTCTCTGCCATGATAAAATCGGATTTTTGCTATATCAGTCAATAAGAATAATCCCAAGAATATAGTTATATTATAGCAGACAGGGGATGATAAATGCATTTTTGAAACCCGGAACTACAGGAGATCAGAGAATCCAGATATATATATTTGCAAAGCGGTCAGCCCCGCAACACATTCTGCGCTAAGTGCCGATGTGTGCTCGCCTGGTGATATACCGAAGTTGATGAGGGTTGGATGCTAATTGCCCAATAAAACGCTGGATGTGCCCATATTCGGGGTGGTGGAACAGGACCCCCCACTTCTGGCTCTTCGAGTTACTCCAACTTTCAGTTACCCCGGAATTTGTGAATGCCGAAGAGCTGCAATAACCAATCGAATTGATTCTATCAGTAATTTAAGAAAATTATCAGACGTAAGTAAACCGAAATTTGCACATCTCTTTAAACAAAAGGCTGAACAATAACTTATTTTTGAATAATTTAAGTTTGAATTGTAAATATAGAGTTGAGTTAAGTTTGAATTTACCCGTAAACTTAACATAAACTAAAACAACTCAAAATAATAGTAATAATAGTAATAATAATATTTAAAGATTTAAATACTTGTATAAATTACTTGAAGCTTCACTTTTCACAATTTCTAAGGGAACCTTGACTAATGATTAATGTGGAAGTATTATTTAAATGTGTCGTATATTACTTCAAACGATATATGCTTTATTGTTTAGAGTGAGTGCAGTTCAAAGAGTCATATCTTTGGAGCGCTGCGATGAACTCTCTGCATTATCAGGGTTAGTAGAATCTTCCTCTCCGGTCGTATGCTCATTCTGTCGACCTATTGAACCGTGGGGTGTAGGAGGTTCACCTGCTTTTTCCGCCCGAGGTGCCGGCGCAACTGGTAGAGGTGCCAGACCCTCATTTACGTCGGTCATGATCGCTGAGTCTTCTTCCCAACTCCTCTTCTCCCTAACTAGGACAGATCGTACCTTTAGTAAGGTAATAGCAGCCCAGATGCCTGCCCACAGAAACGGAACGCCCCATCCTAAGATTTCATTATCTAGCGAACGAAAAAGTTGAAATCAAGTGACATACCAACACCATACGAAACCGCCTTTGGAATAGGATGGATGCAAACAACCAATGTACATGAAATTGCAACAAGCAATCCCGGGATAGACCAAAACCATGATTGGTCTTTGATCATCTTCCGGAAGATGGGGCTTGCATTGTATCTAGCAGCCCATCCCTCTCGAAAGGGCCGTCCACCTCCTGCATTCACTGCCACGATATCCTCGACAATGTAATAGATGCCAGGTAAAACTTTCTCTCCTTTGGTGGTAGAGCTGATGCGGAATGGTGCTCTCCACCCACATGCACTGTAGAGAGTTATTAAGAAGATTGGGCCTGCCAGACAGAACAGAATCGCTGGTGCTGGCATTGAAAGTACGCGCAGGAATACTTCATGCGGTGCAGCACCGACAATTAGAAGTGCCGTTACAGACGTTATGGTTAGAATCAAAATCCAATTCGTGATGTCGAAGACCCATCGCTGGTTCGCGCCGAGTGGCTTGTAGAAATACTCCTTCTTAATGAGACGAAGAGATCGCAGTGCAAATTCAAGGTATGTAGGTCCACCCCAGATTGCGGTTACAACTGCAAATGTGATGTAACCCTGTACATTTCCTCCGAAGGTCATTGCATAGTATAACATAATGGGCACGATGCACGCATCGAAGAGCATCAGCGCAATATAGCCAGCCAGTTTCCACCTCTTAAAACCATGTCGGAAGGTGAAGGGTAACTGTGGCAGAAGCTCAGGATGTTCGAGGTAGTAGGATTGCAGGGTGCTCCCGCGTCTCCGGTACTCCCAATGAGTTGCTGCCCGACTATCATAATACGCATCGCGCTCTTCTTGATCGAGGTCGCTATCGCGATGATGATGGAAGGAATGTCGCTGATTCGAGGTTGGTAGACGTAGAGAGAAGGAGCGTGCAGGCGGGATGGAGCGGGATACCTCTTCTCGATATTGATCGAAGGTCACACGTCGATCATGGACAGGACTCGTTGGTGAGAACGCGGATTGATCCTGGAGATGAGGAAGGGAGTTGGATCGCGCACTCCCTCGAATTACGGTTGGCATGTCTGGGTATCCTTAATGTTCTTGTCACCATGAGAGAGTTGAAATCGATATCGAAATAGAATGGGAAGGGAATGATGATATAATAGTATGATGGCTAGAGGAACGGATGTTCGATGTCATTGCCGAGTCTATTCGTCCAATCTCATCTAATTAATGTACGGACGTGCCGGGTAAGTTGTGTTACACCGCCTTCTGGCAGAACTCATTGCTAAATGGGGTTCTGCCAGAAGGCGGTGTAACACAGCTTAACTAACTAACGTAATTCCCAGTCCACCGGCCCACCCGGTCTACCGGCCCACTGAAATTTACTGCAAAATCTATATAGTATCCAAAACACTTCCGTAAAAACTGTTGCTATCACGTGTCAGTATCGGATTCTACGGAAGTGATGTAGCGCATTATGTAATCACGCTATGATTGGTTGATTCCAGTCTATGCATGCCTCTGAAACAAGATCAGGAGGCAATTACGTCGTACGATTAAATAGCTTCCTACAGTTGTTACAACTTCTTACAATTATAGCATCTTACAATTATAGCTATAGCTACAGCATCCTACAGTTACAGCATCCTACAGCTACAGCATCCTACAGTTACAGCATCCTACAGTTACAGCATCCTACAGCTATGGCATCCTTCCCACCAGAGCGTTTAAAATGCACAACCTGTAAAAGATTTCAGGCTATTACTAACTATCCTTTTCGCCGTGGTGGTTTTCACACTCATTCCTGTTCTACCTGTCAAATTCGATTGCAAAATCGATATCGAAAACAAAGGGGTATTCCAGTTTCTGAAGAAGGTAAAGTATATCAAATTCAACAAGCTACACGACAAGCTACACGGCAAGCTAAAAATAAAGAAAAACAAAAGAAATTAGCTCAGGAAAATGAGATTAGAAAATTGATACAACGTCAAAAGAGACGTATACAATGGAGGTTAAGTTATAATGGTTTTGCAAATAAAGGAAAGGAGGAATGGATTCAGAGACAACAAAGTGATATAACATGGCCTGAGTAGGAAGGAGATATAGACAGTTTAAAACTGTCAAATGTATCTACAGATTCAAAGGGTTTTTGGATTGATATTTGGATTACACAAGCTCAATGGCAATATGTCAAAGCATATGAATCCAATTTCGATTATCAAGCTTATTCACAATGGATTGACCTTCGAAAACAAGCTATAATTACTATAGCTAATCGAGAAGGTTGGAAGCCTACAAGCCAAGAAATAATTACAGGTCAGGAAATGCCTTTCACTAATAACAAAAGCTTACAAAGTCTATAGAACTTACAAACCTTATAAACCTTACAAGTACAGACCTGACGGAACATACGGAGAGACCTATAGGGGAGCTTATTGAGGAGCCTGTGGAGGAGTATATAGGGAAGCCGGTAGAACCTATGGAGAGGCTTACGGAGCCTGTGGAGGAGCCTGAGCCTGGAGAGGAGCCTGTGGAACTTATAGAAGGGTTTACAGAGCCTGTGGAGGAGCCTGTGGAGGAGCTTGAGCCTGTACAGGAGTTTACGGAGCTTACAAAGCTTACGGAGCCTACGGAGGAGCCCAATGACGAGCCTTTTTATCAATATTGCTCCAGTTGCAATCAAGACAAGTTGGAGATCGAATATGATGGCTTCAGGACCTGTAGATCCTGTAGGCAACGAAGTAGGAATAACTCACGTCGTCAAAGGGAGGAAGGTATGAAAGCAAGTGCTGAGTTCTTCAAAGCTACAAGGGAACAAATCGAATTACACCTCGAAATATGGACTCAAAAAGCAGGAGAAAGGAGCCTCATACCACTCCGAAAAGATTGGACTAGGCCTTTGACGGTTGACGATTATATAGCTGGACAGGAGGTTTAAGGGCATCGTACAACAGGTTCGGGAAGCCATAGGCCTGTACAGGTAATCCAGGAGGTTACGAGCCTGTACAGGAGGTTCAACAAGCTATAGATCTGTACAGGAAGTTCAGGTAGTTCAGGAGATCACGGGCCTGTACAGGTAGTTCAGGAAGCTACAGATCTGTACAGGAGGTTCAGGAAGCCACAAGCCTGTACAGGAGGTTCAGGAAGCTACAGAACTGTACAGGAAGTTCAGGAAGCCACAAGCCTGTACAAGAGGTTCAGGAGACCACGAGCCTGTATAGGAGGTTTAGGAAGTTCAGAAAGCCACGAACCTGTATAAGTAGTTCAGGAGGTTACAGATGGAAAGCTTATAGTTCTAGGAGTACGTACAATTCAGGGAGTAGTAGGAATTGACTGTAGTAGCATGTAGGAATCAACGGTAGTAACAGGTAGGAATTAACAGTAGTAGCATGTAGGAATTGTAGTAGTAGCATGTAGGAATTGTAATAATTGCAAAAGCTTATAAACAAGCTTACAGGAATTGAATTAGTCACGTGAAAGATAAGGATACCAAATATCCCTCCCTACGAGCGTAGCGAGTAGCAAGCTTTGCTTGTCAACGAAAACTGTACATTAATAACTCAACAACTATAAAGTTAAAAGAAATAATTCTTTACAAAATAGCTAATTACTTTAATCTGATTTCAAATATTTAGTCATTCTTTTGTTTAAATACTTATAATATAGTTAAATTAGATTTTAGACCTTCAACACAAGGTTGTTTTATTATATAGCACAAACTATAAATGCTACACACGTCAAAATTTGTATACTTATTGATTATTAAATAAATAAATAGACTTCAAAGTTTGATTAAATATAATTATATATTTGTTAAGTTATTGATGTACAGTTTTCGTTGATTTTGCAGTAAATTTCAGTGGGCCGGTGGACTGGGAATTACGTTACTATGGCAGAATTACATAAACGGGGGATTTTTCTTATTGATTAGCCCCTATTTTTCCTCTGACTTAAACCCCGTTAAGATCATATGGAACCTTATGAAGGATTATTTGGAGAGGAATTATCCAAAAAATATAAATTACGATAGGTTGAGAGCAACCGTGAAAGAGGCATGGGAAAAGGTTGCAATTTCAGACATAGAGGATTTGCTGGATTCTATGTATGATCGTTGCCAGGCTGTAATCGATGCAAATGGTAGACATACCAAATATTAAATTGTATGAGAACTATCAATAAAGCAGCATCGAAATTCAGCCATTCTAAGAATGCGTCATGTGCCCTAAACAGGATCCTTGTCTAGCGCATTTTGTAATACTTATAGCCTGTACCACAATACAATTCTGCCTGAAATTAAAAATCGTACGATAAGTGCAGTAATATATTGATATTTTGCTTGGCTGTTGGTAAAATTCCTGAAGTGGTCAGCCAAGCAATGTGCACAATACCCCACGTTCTTTTTGAAATTAACCATCTTATGACGAATGCAGCTTGACCAGCCTTTCATGAGCTGCAAGTATCTCGAATGCAGCACCAATAACCTGGTCTCTTCATTAGCCTTTCAAACTTATAGGACAAATTTGTCTTGTGTCAATTTACCAAAGGCAATACGTACAGCGAATAGTGACAAACTCTTAGTCGGATGCTATGATGCTGTAGCCAGGGACCTTGGCGCCAAGACAATCAATCTGTGTGCATCCGTGTTCTTTGTGTGGGCGCCCCACTCCAACTCTCTTCGTCTCCATGGCTTGCGACGAGCCGGGGACCTCCTGCGTTCGAATTCAATAATCGGCAGCCTAAGCCACTTGGTTTGCTCTTTAATGCCGCGCGCGTTCATAGTCAGCGAAAGCAAGTGTGACAGTTGAGCAAGTGCAGCTGGCTGTGAAACACTGACAAATCTGACACTTCTAGACTTGTTCCAGAGTGTCTGGCGTAACCTATCCCTTTAACGTTCAGTGGACAAATTTGTCCACTTTTAGCGTTGTCGCCATATGAATACGGCATCAATAGTGCAAAAGAGAAATTCTGAGTGGTTGATATACCTGTATAAAATTTGTGCCTGATATACTCAACCGAGTGAACGTTAAAGGGATATGCCTGCCACCTGCCTCTGGGATGAGTATCCTGCATACACGCCTCGATGCTGGCTTGGCCAAATGGAGATCAAAATGGAAAGGATACCACACGGAGACATTCCGTTTTCGGAAAACTGCACAATCCGTGATCCATAAACTCCTCTAACAAGATGTACTAGTCCGAACTATCAATTCCACATCAATGTCTTGCTTCCCCTACATTACTGCATGATGAATCGATGACAACCAGGAGCTGCATTTACATCCACGTTACACCAAACCCAATTGAAGGCTCCATTCGACACAATGACTGGCTAGACTATTCGAAGATCACTACCCTTTAAGCGCCCATCTAACCATTGTGATAATGATATCGCAAATAAACATGTATTGCCTCTATCTCCAAGCCTCACATCGACATTAAAAGTCCATATACCGCTCTTTAAAAACATTATAGGAATCTGGAAATCGAGCAATACGTCGCTACGTCCACTACTAGGCAGGTAGTCGACCTGAGCGCCACGGGCATCACGGAAGACCAGGTGGGCATCATCATTAAAGGACGCTGTCTTGAACGGCACCGTGACAGACTTAATGTCCTCAGAGTCACCGCCTGGGTAAACAGCTGAGCTGCTCATAGTAAGGGTTGCATTAACGAGGCCCTCATCAAGAAGTACCAGCTCCTTCTTTTTCGATTCGGGGATGGAGCCACGGAGGTAGACGAAGAAGACGCGGTCGCTTTATAACGTGAGTATCAAAACATAAACAATTTATGAAGAAAGGAGCATACGATATAATAGGCGTTGGGGCAATCTCGAGGAATTCAATGTCCAATAGCTGGTCTTTTTTTGGCACAGGGCCGTATAGAGCGTCGTTGTGACCCCGCACCTGATCTTTTTCGGCCATAACGTCCACGCTGATGAGAGACTGTTGTTGGGAGGGTGTGGCGTGGTTAGGAATAGCTAGTGCAGCGGCGTAGAGAGTCAGGAAGGGTAGGAGAGTCGATTTCATCATCTAGCTGTGTGCTGGCAGTGAGCTGGCAGTTTCGTGGGAGTGATAACGCAATCAAGGGAGGAGAGGGCCCGTCCAACGATTGAGTAATGACGAGGGCCTTTTATATAGAGTGCCTAAAGTACTGACACATGGTCAGTGCTCAACGACACCAAATTCTCGTCTTTTGATGCTGCTTTAAAATCACGTCTCTGCTCCCTCAGAGGGCCTGTTTGATTTCAACAATTAAATAATAAATTAAATAAGTTAATTGGCTTAATTTATAATAAACTTTTGGCCATGTGCGAATCCAAATAAGCTTTCAATATTACCTATTGAAGTAGTTATCCAGCCAATCTTCTGGTTGTTTCGAAGCCCTCCAGGTGACGGAAGTATTCGAGATTCGAAGGGTCTTTTCTAAACGACCACCACGGTGGGTAGATGATATGCACAGCCTCGTTTGCGTTGTACTAAGAGGATGGCCACTGGTCCGGGATAAATGCGTTGCCCTGGAAGCTTAAGTTCAGGTTTGGGAAGTTTGCGGTCGTATTATTAGAATTCAAATCGCAATGTCTTTTTGCTAAGGTTCTACTGGGCGGGCAGGCGACGACAACTGGGTCTCTAACTCTCAATAGGCCTGACGGATTTTGGAAACTGTGCTCGTAAATCAGCCGGATCCCGTCTTTAAGGTTGTAAATTATACTAATCTTAAGACACAGCTGCACTCAGTGGGCTGGTGACAAGGAGCTTGTTGGTGGCGGGAGTCTGTTCTGGTACTGCGCCCGTAAATCACTTGGATCCCGTCGTAAATTATGCCAATCCCAGGACACAGCTGCACTCAACTGGTGACAAGGAGCTTGTTGGTGGGGGGATTCTGTACAGAGTACGGAAGTAGTATTTGGCATTGAAACATTCAAGAGAGTGCTGTTACTAGGAGTCGTTTTGTCAACACCAGGCCAGCAAACCGGACTATATATATCATGGGAATGTCCAGCCCACATCAGCTCTACTGCTGCTGCCCTCGCCGCGCATCTCTCCTTCCCTCGCCTTTGGATTATCCCGCCGCATTATGTTCCTGAAATACTTCTCCCTTTTGGGGTTGCTCGTCATCCTCGCCCTGGCCCAGGACGACTTCGACTTCGATGCCGCATCCCAGTCCATCTCCGCTGCCTTGGCCAATCCCTCCTTCGTCCCCTATACGCTTCCGAATCAGAAGGTTGTAGAGTTCATCGCCCTGGGCGACTCATATACTGCCGGGACGGGTTGTAACGGCGTCGATGAAGTCATCGCCGGGGACGCTGTTCGCGGCATGCACGCCTATCCCATGCAGATGTCTCTGGACTCCGAAAACTGGGGCTTCATCAACAATGGGGACGACACCCTCCCTCGCTTCAGCTTCCACGCGTACACAGGCGACATCGGGCAAGACTTGATTGTCCAGCAACTGAACCAGGGACCGTACAAAGACGATAAGAACCTCCCCTGGGGCCAGCCCTTTGGCGCCCTGCAATTGGCTGTCTTGACCATCGGCGGGAACGATGTGACGCTCTCGAAGTGAGTCCCCCTCTTGTTCGCTGCTGCCCGGCGTCGGGTGTGCTGACCGTGGACACACAGTATCTTGAACGATTGCATCTACCGCGCCTGGTGACCGTCAGACTGCCAGACCACGCTCGATGCCCTGCAAACCCAGATCGACAACGGGCAGCTGCAAGAACGGGTCAACTACGCCA